>JAODAL010054312.1:0-24714 GCA_025379985.1 Phyllomedusa bahiana
CAAGGGGGTTCGAAAAATTAGACAGGCAGAAGGTCAGGACTGGCGGAAAGGTTCGTGGTCGGTAAACTTAGACTAGAGATTAGGTACATGGATAGGCAGACTAAACAATACAGGAAGGCTTTTTCCAACTGGATATACACCAAGGATCCAGCGACGGCCGCCAGGAAGAGGCCGGACTTAAATAGGAGCAGTGCCCGGCAATGACCAATTACCGGCGCACTGCCTCTTCAAAATTCAAACTGCCGGCGCGTGCGCGCCCTAGGGGCGGAGCTACGCGCCGGGAGACAGAGCCCAGGCTGAGCAGGAGTTGGGCAGGTTAATTTGAACGCCGGCAGGGACGGAGGGGTGAGCGGACCCCGAACCCGACGTGCAGGACGGGGCTCCGCTTGGTGTAGGAGCACGGGCGCGCCTGCGACCCGGGACAGTGGTCGCAGGGGCGTCCGTGACAGAGACTACATGCAGAGAAACAGCAACCACAGTAAACTGAGATTAATCTACCCTGCCATTTTATTTCGGCAGTCCTATGCAATTAAAAATTACTTATAAAATCTTGTCCTTCTCCAGTTGTGATAGTAAAAAGATAAAATTCCTGAATTACAGGGCTGACTAATCTCAATCTTCTTAAAAGGGTTGTCCAGGACTTACAAAAGCTTGTTAGTCTGCTGGGCTATGATTACAAATATAAAGAAAGAAGTCTACTCAGCTCTGTGACGCTCCCGCTCCACTCCAGTGACCGGCCCGTACATCCCAGCTGCACAGTGAACGTACATGGTTCACGTGCTATGTGTAGCCAATCACAGGCCAGAGTGGGCACGTGACATTGTGGCCTGTGATTGGCTACACATAGCATGTGAAAGCTTTTGTAAGTCCCGGACAACCACTTTAAGTTTTAAGCTTTTTTCACACTCCTCAGGTCCTGATGATAAAATCTATACCATTTTAAAAAATGTATATCGCATTGGGGCTAGGGTGGTTTATAACAGGGCAACATATATGAAAGTTGGAGCCGACACGCCAGTTCTAAATCGAGTGTAGAATGCTACAGTTTGTATGAACCTGTCATATGTGGGTTCATAAATCTGGCGTGCAGCATGCCTTGCATAGCGCAGCATAGCATGCAAAAGTGCCGTGTTTGGCGCATAATGCGCCAACTTTTGGCGTACGATGTTCATACATCTCTAGAACAGGGTTACAACAGTTTTTTTGGCTCAAAGCCAAAGCCCGGGTGCATCCCTGTTCATAATTGTCACCCCTATTACTTATCCAACTGTCCACTGCCGCTTTGGTGCTCACAGCAATCTGCTGTAAGTCAAGATGAGCTGGGAGCTCCAGAGCAGCAGTAGTGGAGGACAGCCTGATAAATATTAGGTTTTTCTTTTTTGGACCAACCTGGACCCAATGCAATATAATTTTTGTTTCTTTAGACAAACAGTACAGACCTCATGGTTCAGCAGCAGTTTTCATTAATATACACAAAAGAGTCCAGCAGCCATTTAGCTTTCTTCTTCCCTCAGCACTCCCTCCCTGTAATGTTCCTCAATCTTAATATACTTACTCAGCACCAATGTTTTTTGTAACTCCAGAAGGAATCCAGATGTCCAGCATCTCTTGCACCTGGACATGTACCCAGATAATACATTTTAGCTATAATCTGGTCACCATTAGGCTGATTTCTTATGAAACATTACTGCATGTGTTTTTTTTAATGCAGGTGGTTTTGTAATTAGCTCTAATTTGGGACACAGATGAAACGTGGATTAAAAGATAAAAGAGATGCATTTAGAAAATGCAGACTTTTTTACCCCTTACCACACAAACATGACGTACACAAACCTCATGGTGACCATGCAGACACAGATCTTGCAGATCACTGCAGGAGCTCGATAGTGATTGACAGAATGGCTCCGCAGTTGCAGTCGGGAGCAGAGGTAACTCCTTTCCCAGCTGTTTAACCTCTTAGCTGCCTCAGTCAATAGCAACCACAGCAGCTTGACAAAAGGAAGGAGCTCCTTCTGCTCTCCATTGGCACCCCCGTGACATGATTGTGGCGTGTCGATGGTTGTCATTACAACAGGAAGGCAAACAAAAGGCCTCTTGGTTTATGAAGTAGCCTGTCAGGTTCTACCCAGAGAAGGAGCTTATTAACAGTTTGGATAATACTGTAGTACAGACATGTACTGCAATATATTATACCAGTGATCTAACAATCACTAAGTGTAGTCCCATTTTAGGACAAGTTAAAAAAAAACTACAAAATAAATAAAAATAGAATGCGTTTCACTGAAAAAAAAAGAAAAAGGTACACATATTTAGTATCGCCACATGCATAAAGACCTAACCTATAAATCTGTCACATTATTTAACCTGCACGATGAAATGAATGCTGTAAAAAAAGAAAAAGCAGAATTGCGATTTTGTTCATCTTGCTGCGCATTAAATGGAATAAAAAGTGATCAAGTAGTCATATAAACCCCAAAGTGGTACTTATGAAAACATAAAGTCTCGGGGGGTTTCTGAACGCTTCCGAGATGTGCATCAGGGTAGTTTGGAATATTTTAGAGTTAAGGTGATTGAACGTGTTAACAAACCTTTGCGTGGCGGGGACTGGAGGAAAACCCTTACGAACAGGAAAGCCTATTGGATCCTCACTCTGGATACTAGATACCCGCAAGGTTTGAATTATAGATCGGACCTTTTTTATACCTATTAGGTTAATATGTAAATTTTTAAAGGGTTCTTTCCAATACAGAATAGGTACTATTTATAATTTTGTAACAACTGTTTGTGTCTTTGTATTGTGATAATACATAGGGTTAAATATCAGGTGCAAGTGGTAATTGGCCGATGGGTGGGTATATATTGAAGTTCAGAGTTATTATGTGTTAGTTAGGAATAAGTTCCGAGGACCAGGCCTGAAATGCGTAAACTGTGACATTTTTTGGATGCTTTAAATCATGTTTTTAACTTATCTTCAATAAAGAGTATGTTTTTCATAGATATATATTTTTTGGAACCTCGCTTGCACGAGCGCTGGATCACACTACAATTGGTTTTCATCTGCATTAACGCCTACAGCCGGACGTTGTCTTCCGAGTGCACCATGTTGGGGAGCAGTGAAGGACGGACTCCACATAGCCCGAGTTTCCCGGTGAGCTGAAGTCTACTTTTTACTTTTGTACAAATGAAAACTTAGGTTTTTCCTCCCCAAAAAAGCCTTTACACTGCTCTTTAAAGAAAAATGAAAAAGTTATCGAAATCAGATGAGAATGATGCATAAGTATTCTTTTACAAATACATTTTTTTTTAACTGCTACAACATAAAAAAAAATATAAATTTGGTAATCATATCACCACCAGAGGTTAAAAAAAAACATGTCATGTGTGCGGTGTGTGGTGAGTGTAAAAAATAAAAAAAATACTTGCTGTGTTATGCCCTATACAGCTTCAGGTACTGAAAAATAAAAAAATTAGCTCTTAAACTATGGTGAAAGCATAAAATGTTTTCTTTTCTAAGTATAAGTGTTTTTATTGTGTAACAGCAGTTTGAACATAAAATATATATATATATATATATATATATATATATATATATATATATATATATATATATACACACACACATTACGTATCGCTGTAACGTTAGGAAGTCATTTAGACCACTTGGTGACCCCTGTAAAAAATACAAAAACACTACCAATATTGCAGTATTTTATTCATTCTGCCTCCCAAAATACTTGATAAAATGCAATCAAAGTGTGAACTCCAAAAACATCAGCTAATCCCGCAAAAAACAAGCCCTCAATCAGCTCCAGGTACAGAAAAATAAAAGAAGTTAAGGCTGTCAGACTATGATGACATAATAAACTATATAAAATTCATATTGTAATTTTAATCAACCCCATAGTAAAGTTATCATGTAATTTATACAGCACAGCAAATGCTATAAAAATTACACTCAAAAAATGATGACTGAATTGTGTTTTTTTTTTTTTAATGGCCCAATGCTAATAAAACTATGGAACATCTGTGTGCTCAAAATGCAGAATACACCCCCGAGTTCCCTAAAGGGTGTTAATTCCAAAATGGGATGACTTCAGGAAGGCTACTTTGGGGGCTTTGCAAATGTGACATGGCACCCACAAAAATCTGCATTCCAAACGCCAATTACCGCTCTCGCCCTTGTACACCATGTCATGCTCCAAAACAGGGGTTTACACCCACACATAGGGTATTTCCAAACTTGGAAGGAATTCAGTAACAAATTTTGAGGTGCTTTTCACCAACATACCTTGTGAAAATAAAATATTTTGTGCTAAACCTGTATATAAATTAGGAACTTATTAATAATAATAACTTATTAATGTATATAAATTAGGAACTTAGGAATTTAATTTATTTATTTTTTATCATGGCCCAAAGCAAAAAAAAAATCTGGGAAACACCTGCAAAGTCAATATACTCACTACACCCCTATGTATATTTCTTAAGGGATGTAGTTTTCCAAATGAGATCTTTTTAGGGGTGTCCGCAAAACTGTAAAGAAAATGAGACATCCTATCTGAGGTGGCTTGTGGTTGAGTCAAAGACCGCACTAGAGCCATACATAGGATATCTCTAAAAACAGCTTAATCGGGGCAATCAATATTGATTTATGTTTCTCTGTTCATATATTCATGTGCTACAGTAGCGAGGTATTCAAATTGAAAATCTGCAAAAATAAATTGACATTATACCTCTTCTTTGTTTTAATTATTGTAAAACAACTAAAGGGTAGAAAACTGTTTTGAATACCTTGAGAGGTGCAGTTTCTTAGATGGAGTCATTTATGGAGGTGTTTAACATACAGGCCGCTCAAAGCTTCGTCAGAGCTGGACTGATTCCTAAAATAATCTGTGCTGCAAATTTTCTTGAAAATGTTAACATTTGCTACAAAATTGTTAAGCCCCCTAAAATAAAAAAAAATGTTTAAAAAAATTTTGATATTTTTCACAAATAAAGATTTTACCAAAATTATTGCTTTCTTAAACCACAATGAGGAACATATATCAAGGCAGTTGTGCCGGAATTTCGGCACAATTTACACCAAAAATAATTAGGAGTACAAGCTTTACACCACATTTACTATATGTTTTAGATAGTTTCCAGACACTTCTGCCCCTCTTCCGACAGAGAAGGCATGGTCTCAACGAAAAGGGAGTGGCTTAATGTGCGGCAACATTTTGTCATAGTTAGTAGTGTAACTGGTGTTACAAAGTTAGACTAGACAGTTCTAACTAGTGTTGAGCGATTATACTCGACAAAGTTGAAATCGGCACGGTTTTTTAATTTTTGATGGGGAAATTTCCGATCACACGCGAAAATTTTAGATGAGAATCTGCGCATAATCTATTAATATCGCACCATTTTCCGCCGCTTCCGTCATTTTGGCGGCCAGAAAAATCAGCTTAGAGAATAGAGCAGGGTGAGCTGGGTGTGCACGTCATGACTGGGAGTTTTATGGTTGTGATTGGCTGGAAAAATCACATGACCTTTTGTTTTACATAGAACAGCCCTTCCTGTTCACATCCCGTGTGTGTCTGTTTCCCCATAGAGCAGACGTATGTCAGCTTTCCCCCTCAATACAGCTCACTACACAGTTTACCCTTTTTTCACAGAGACAACTATGCTCTTAGCTGTGAACATTAGAACATAGGTAGATTTGAGAATTTCAGTTTTTAGTTAGTTAGGCTGAGAGTTAGAAAGAAGCATCTAGCACTGTACAGCTGCGGGGGAGGGGTTGGGGGTGCAAGCGAACACAGGCAGACAGGCAGGCAGGCTTTTAAAAGGAGAGTGTATATTGTGTAGTCCAACTGGCTTTGATCTGCAATTGAAAATGGCTTTTTATAAACCAGTTTTTTGGGCATTTTTGGTGAAATAGTACCTTGTATTTTGTGCACCCTGTACTTATATTAGGATACAGAACTTTCAGTCACCACTCACGCGGGTGTATTTCATAGGTGCAAAAAACCACCCTTTATTAATACGACAATTTAAATAGTTTTTTTTTCCCCCTTGGCGCAGGCCATTTTTGTTGAAAAACCCATCTTGTACTTATATTAAACCCAAAAGAAATTTGCTAGAAATTGCTGTTGTATTTCATAGGTGCAAAAACCACCTAATTATTATCAGTACAAACAAATTAATTACGTGTTTTTCACTTTGGCGCAGAAACCCTTTTGTTTTTAAAGACCCACTTTGTACTTACAAAGGGTACGAATTTCTAGTCCCTCAGGTTTTTTTTTCAAGGGGCAAAAACCACCTTTTTATTTTCCTACACAATTAAAAAAGGGTTTTTTCACTTTTTTGGGGAGGCCCATTTTGTTGAAAGACCCATCTTGTCTTATATTTCCAACAGAAATTTGCTATAATTGCTTTTGTATTTCATAAAGGGGGCAAAAACCACCTATATTTTCAGACAGAATTTTAATTTCGTGCTTTTCACTTTGGCGCAGCCCCGTTTTGTTCAAAACCCACTTTGTACTTTCAAAAGGAAAAAGAAATTTCATCACCTCAGGGAAATTTCATGGTGCAAAAACCATTTTTTATTATCCTCACTCACGCCAAGACTATTGCAAAACCTTCTCCTTGGGCCCCCCACCCCTAGCACCCCGCTCCCCCCAACCATCCAAACTCTGCCCCCCGTCTAAAACCCCTCTCCCTCGATACTCCTTCCCCATCCCCCCCCTGCCACCCCTTTTCACTGCTTCCCATTGCCCGCGAAATCCAGTTTCAAGTTAGCCCCAAAGCCTACAACTCCCATGACCTCCCCCCCATACTCTCTGCTCTAATCTCCAATACCCCGCCGCAACCTCCGCTCCTCACGGGCCCTTCTTCCCCTGCTCCCCCCCTTATCAGCTCCTTCCCACAACCGTCTCCAAGACTTCTCCCTGCTTCACCCACACTCTGGAACCATTTGCCCCAACACATCAGACTCCCCCCACTCCCCACCCAAAAAGCAGCCTGAAAACCCCCCTTTTCGGGATTGCCTAAACCAACAAAACCCTGCGTCACTACCTATCCCAACCAGTCTGCCCCCAACCTTGCCCTTTTTCCCACCTCCTTTAGATTAAAAGCCCCACGGAAAGGACCCCTCTCCCTGAAACCATTTTTGTTTTTTTAGAAACTTGTCACCTTTTATTTGTTTGACCATTATGTATAAACCTGAATGTAAAAACGTCAAAACCAAAGGGCGCCAAAAAATAAAAAAAAATAATAATAATAAAATAATAACCTAACATTTCAAATGGGTTTTTTTTTTTTATTTTGGTCGCCCGGTTTTTTTTCATAAGGCCACCTTGTATTTAAAATTTGAATACAGAAATTTTGTTTTTACTGTTGCTGATTTCTTGGTGCAAAAACCACCGTTGTTACCGATAACTTTTAAATACTGAAAATTGCACGGGTGCGGCCCTAGTTTTTTTCAAATAGCCATGTTTGTACACAATTTTTCATAAAAAAAATTTTCTACAACTTTCTCGTTTGTCATTGCTGAAAAAAAACCAATTTCCACCAAAAAACTCTGAATTTTTTTCTATTTGCGCTCGTTAATCTCATTTTGGCGCAGATGCGCACTTTAGAGTTTGTTGAAAACAAAAAATTTCCATCCACTGGGCATTCTAAACCCAAACTGGGAAGAACCGTTATTTTTTTTACGGCCCAAACCCCCGCATTTTCACAGATTCCTAAAAAAAAATTTCATTTTAAAAAAATCCAGTTGGCGAGGAAATTAAGGGTTTTAAAATAGCAAAAAATTTCCGCTTTTAAAAGATTTTCAAAACTCTCCATAGTTTCTAAAATTTTATCTTCGAACAGGACGAAATTGGGGTAAGCAAAAAAAAGGGGGTGTAGACGGGGAAGGGGTCGGGGAAAAGGGGCTCCCCCCAAAGTGCGGCAAAACACCAAGCCCCGACGCGGCGGACCATCCCCTGTCACGCTGGGTCAGGCCCTGTAAACCTCAAACGAACACACACCAATCGTTCTGCGGGGTTTTAAATGCAACCTGCCCAGCAGTCTTACCCCCTCCCCCCCCCAGTCCGGCCACAAATGTCCACAGCTCGTCAGAAACCATCCGCTGAAGCAAGGCACCCAAATTTTTCAACCGAGTACCCACCACGGGGATAACCCAAATTTCTGAAACCCCTTTGATGAAAATGGGGTTTGGGGTCGAAGGCAGTAAAAACAAAGGCCCCAAAAGGAGTTTTTGTCGCCTGACACCCTTTACGAGCTTCAGAGGAGGGAAGGAACCGTCAAGGGCAAAAATCCCCGGGGCGGTGGGGCAACCCCTGCAGTCCCCTTGCTTGACCCACAGCTCCGGGAAGCAGAATGTCAGGACGACAAGTACCGTTTTTGAAGAAGATATGGACAGTGCGGGTCCAACGTGGTCTTTTCACAAAATTTGCTTGCGAGCGCTTCTGCAGGACAGGAGGGAAGACGATGGGTAGTGTCAGTATGGGTCCCCCCCAAAAAAGGGGGAGGGGGGTCCGAAATTCCGGAATGATTCTGCAAGCCCCGTCCCGGGAAACCCGCTCATCCTTATCCCATTGAAAAGGTCCAGACCTCTCAACCTGGGGGCCCTTTTTTTTGAGCAAGCCCTGATTCACCCAGTGATGTCCCCAAGCCACCTTTTGCCATAAACGCATCAGGAAAACAAGAAACTTAGGTGTTTAAAAACCCCCACCAACAGTCTAGTGCATGGACAATGCATGAGAAAGGAGGCAACACTTGGCCAAAAAAGGGCCACAACCGATGCCTGGCTCCAACCACTGTCACACCCTCTGTCTCCACCGTCCTCCTCCTCTGCCACACCAAGCGTTCCTCAGCTGCCCTTGTCTCTCAAGTCAATTCAAATCAGAGCCTTCAGCTTCAGCCTCCACCGTCACCCGAGTACCACCACACCACCAAGACCCATCCACCATGCTCCTTCCACCCAGTTTGATGACCTGCATGCAATACCTTGGCAGTCCTAGCCCACCCTCCATGTCTTCCCAGTTTGAGAGCAGAAGAAACACTTTAACCCAAACCATCCCAAAAGCCAAAACATGAAATGTCGGCTTTGCCATAGGTTTTCTTTGGCCTTGGAATGGTTGCCTTTTTCCGTCTGTGGGACACAGAGGGGTTCCGCCACGTCATGGAACCAGCCTGCCACCAATACCAGATGCCGAGCAGCATTTCTTTGCCAGAAAGCCGTCCCGCGCCCTGGCCAAGCCACGTGTCATCTAAAATTTCAAGCAACGTTGTCCTGCATCTGTGACCTCAAACTCCATCGACCACCGACACATGGACTAGTAAGCACGGCAAGGCCGCTCTATCTCTTGACAGCTCACGGGTGAGCTGGGTGGATGTCTCTGGTGGTGACGGTGCTCACAGGATCGCGCTCGCTCGTCAAAACTGCACGGAGGTGCAGGGTTCTTTTCCCCCAAGGTCCTCCTGGTGGCATCACGTGCCCAAGAAAACCAGGCCGTGTTGAAATTACTCTGGCTTGGAAACCTCCACACACGAGACCGAGCACTGGCTGGGTTTACAAGAACCAATGTGCCAGGCAAAGGTGGTGTGCGATAACGTGCAAAATCTCTGGCCGCCCTTATATCGGTAGCGGGAGCACATCCCATGCCTGGCACAACATATCATAACTTGTCATCCAGAAATTCTAAAGAGCCTACCCGGGTCTGGAACTGCCTGCTGAGGAAGGATCGAGGGACTGATTCGCACTTGGCCGACACTTCCCGCCTTTCGCACCATGCATCATCCCGTCCTGGCTGCATTGCAGCGTCAGCTCGGCCTCACCATCAACCGTCCTCATTTTGACGTGGCAACACGCTGTAATTCCCACCACCCTTCCACATGCTCCTCGATTGTGGCAGCATGCAATGCCATTACGCAGTACAAGTGACACATGGCCTGACAAGCAGCGGTGCGGACCTGCGGGGTGTCTGAGCCCACCGATAGTGGAGGCAGGTGAAAGAGCTCTGCACGCATCCTTGCCAGTTTTAAGAAGCCACCAAAAGGTCCAGTGCGGACATTGCCCTTGTCAGCATGACCATTTGTGGTTTATCTTAGATCGGGAAAATGATCGTGGACACTCTGAAACATCAGGTCCCCCCACGACGGAGGAGGAACAGACTCAGAGCGCTGAAAACGGAGCCCTCTCTCTCTCCATCGAATCCACAAGGCCCTACAGTTCACAATTTCTATCGTCTTCATTAGGCAGTGGTTCAGGGTCCTGGGCTAGTGCAAGGTGGTGCCTCAGCCTCTCAGGGTGCATCATCTGAGGGCAAGTCAGGGCTGTGTTGAAGCGAGCCGGAGGAAGCAAGGAGGAGGAGGTATACCTGGGCACTGACGTTACCAACGACCCTGCCTTGGAAAGAGGTAGGCGCAAATTTGAGGCGGAGGAGGAAGATGAGGAAATCAAGTTTGCTAGTGCCCCTCGACCCAGATGCTTGGGAAATCAAGGCCCGCCAAGTCTCACATGAGTGCTTGGACTCTATTCCTCAACAGATCCTCAGCATTAAGGCCATCAAACTGAACAACAGTTACTGGATGGCCACCCTCCCCTGGGATCCCCGGTACAAAACAAAACTCAGACTTTTCCTCCACCACCCAAATAGAGAGTAAAATGCAGAAATGGAGACCTTGCGATTGATCAACAGGAGACAACTTTTTGCGCTCTTCACGTTCTTCAAATGTCACGATGGAACGTCAGCGAAGTGACAGCAATAGAGTGCCAAGTAGCCATTGCGGAGCAGCAGCAGCAGGCAATGTGGCAGAAGCCTAGTTGGTGATCTCTGGCAATCTCACTTACCACCTCACCAACGGCTGTAATGCAGGGCACACATACAACCACACAGAGAACCACTAAGATCATGGAGCACCGACTATCTGCCGTCTCAAACACCGATGTTTTTGGATGTGTTACGACCCAATTTGACTTCAGTGTATCCAAATGGATGAATGGCCTGAGCTCACTCTACTCGCCACCGCCATAGAGGTGTGTCCGCTCACGCCAGCGTCATATCTGTGGCGGACCTTCCACACCGGAGGAGTCATTACAGACAAACGCATCCGCTTCCCAGATAATGTGGATCGTTTGACTTTCATCTAGATGAATCAGCCAGGGATCATCTCTGATGATTCTTTGTGGCCCCAATTGCCCGAGGTCACCGATTAGTTGCAGTCTACTTCACATACCTCTCCAAACAGAAATGTCCTCTTGAAAAAACTTAGTTTTTTAAAATGATCATTTATTACGCCATTTTTATTCTCAATTCCCCACATTTCATTTTGCCCTGGTTTAGCTGTGAGGAGACTAAAAAGACAACAACCTAGGTGTCATGACAAAACCATATTCCTTTACCACTTCATCTTTAGAATTTTACACATTGTCAATGTTTTGGGGTCATTTGCCCTCAGTATTTTTAACAGTGTCTGAGAAGTCCATATGTATAATTTTTTGGGTCATGTTGCTTGTGAGGATACAGCAATAATCATGGTCCTTTGAACAGAAATGTGGCTTCTAAGTGGCATTTCTCCGTCACTATTTTAACCATGGCGAAAGTCATTTTTATAATATTTTTGGGTCATGCTCTGCTTTGAGATGCAGCAATACTACAGGCTCCTATTATAAAAAATGTTGTTTCTAACAGACATTTGTTCTTCACAATTGTCCAAAGTGGCTCAGAGGGTCATGCTTTGAATTTTTGGAGGCATTTTGCTGTTGACATGCAGCTATACTAACAGTCCTATTCTAAAAAATTTGTTTCTAAAGACATTTGTTCTGCACAATGTCAAGAGTGGCTCAAGGGTGATGTGCTTGTCAGAAACAGAATAGGTAGACACTGTTAATGGATCACATATTGCAAAATGACTTGTTTTTGCAAGCTCTATTACATAGCTATCAATCCCTTATTGAGACAACCCATTTAATACAATTAAAATAGAGAAACAAAGACATGGTGGGATTCCATCCGATATTAAAAATTTGTTTTCTATAATTAAAGTAATAAAAAACATGCATGTACAAAATAGCTGTTAAGAAAATTCCTCAGAATTGTACAAGTAGAGGTACACGGAAAACGTGACCAATGTAGGTGATTCAGAGGACATGGAGTATGGAGCACGGACAGAGAAACAAATACAGAGACCAATTCTCCCAGCACGTTGAAGCAAATGAGAAAAATAATGCAAAGATAAAGTGCCACCTGAGTGTAACAGGAGTGTTAACCACCAGTATTTCCTATGAAGCGCCAATTGTCCACAAACTCATATGAGGAAGCCAGCGCTACCCCGGTATTGACCTGTGTACTGAGGAAGGCTGGAGTTCGCACAACTTCCGCTTCCGCACTCTGCTTCCGCACGGGACAGTTTTTTCGGTCTGCACATCAGGCGCATTTTAACCTGCGTGTTTAATAGATGACAGACGCGAGCCTGGGCTCTCCCCGCCCCCCCTGTAACTCCGGCCCGGGTCATGCTGTGGCCCAGGACAGTAAAAGTACTGTCCAGTGAAACGAAAATGGTGGTGAAAGACTCCTTTTTCCGCACTTGTTAAATGTGGTCATGCATGGTTTGGGGCCTCATGCTGTGGCCCAGGAAGGTAGAGTCCAATGGTCCAGTGAAACAAAATGGTGGTTTGAAAGACTTCCTTTTTTTTCCGGCACTTTTTAATGTGGGGGTCATGCAGGTTGGGCTCAGCTGTGGCCCAGACAGGTATATTCAATGTCCCGTGAAACTAAAAGGGTCGTTGAAAGACTCCTTTTTCGGCACTTTTTAAATCTGGGGTCAGAGGTTTTGGGGCTCATGCGGTGGCCCAGGACAGGTATATTCAAATGTCCCGTGAAACTAAAATGGTGGTTGAAAGACTCTTTTCCGCACTTTTTAAATCGGGGGTCATGCAGGTTTGGGGCTCATGCTTGCCCAGGACAGGTATAGTTCCCCCCCAAAATAAAAAATGTCCAGTGAAACTAAAAATGGTGGTTGAAAGACCTTTTTCCGGCACTTTTTTAAATCGGGGGTCATGGCAGGTTTGGGGCTCATGCTGTGGGCCCAGGACAGGTAAGTCAGATGCCAGTGAAACAAAATGGTGGTTGAAAGACTCCTTTTCTCCGGCACACTTCTAAAATTTTTTCCCTGGGGGCATCAGGTTTGGGCTCAGCTGTGGCCCAGGACAAGTATAGTTTTTTTTCCCCCAAACCCCCCCCCCCCCCCCCCCAAAATTTGTCCCAGTGAAACTAAAATGGTGGTGAAAGACCCCTTTGTTCCGGCACTTTTTAAAATCTGGGGGTCATGCAGGTTTGGGGCTCATGCTGTGGCCCAGGACCATGTATACAATGTCCAGTTGAAACTAAAATGGTGGTTGAAAGACTCCTTTTTCCGGCAGTTTAAATCTGGGGGTCATGCCAGGTTTGGGGCTCAGCTGTGGCCAGGACAGGTATAGTCAATGTCCAGTGAAACTAAAAAGGGTGGTTGAAAAGGACGCCTTTTTTCCCGGCACTTTTTAATCTTGGGTCATGCAGGTTGGGCTCATGCGTGGCCAGGACAGGTATAGAGTCAATGTCCAGTGAACTAAAATGGTGGTTGAAACTCTCCTTTTCCGCACTTTTAAATTTTGGGTCATCGCAGGTTTGGGGATCATGCCGGCGTTCCAGGAACAGGGATAGTCAAGTGTCCCAGTTCAAGTTAAATGATGGTTTCAAATCATTACTGCCTTCTGGCACTTTTTTAATTTGTGGTCATGCAGGTTTAAGGATCATGCTGTTGGTACATAGACAGGATAGTGAATGGGTGTACTTTTTTTTCCTGTAGCTTTTATAACCTAAGTGGGTTGCCTAAGATGTAGCAACGTATCCAGTTTGCTGTTGTGGATGTTACTTCCACTTCCTCCAGCCCGCCTTGGTGGAAGAATGAATGGTGTTTTGCCTCTCCCATAGACTGTAAATGTGACGGCGAAAACTATTACGGCTTATCCGGAAATCGTCTTGATAATATGCCCGATATCGACTATCGACCCGATGACGATAGTAAACGTAATCGCTCATCACTAAACTTGACCGATTGTGGAGACAGAGGAAGCGTCTCATCATAAAGAAGGGGCTTAACATAAAGAGCACATTAGACCCCAGCTCAGCTGTACCAAATTTTGCTACCCTGCTGCAATGCCCATGTGATACTGGAAGCCTACCATAACCGATCTGAACATTTTGGTGTTCAAAAAACAGAAGCAACCATCAATAGTAATTTTATTGGGTCAGTTTGTGGAGTGACATAGAAATCTGGTGCAAAGAATGTCCTGCCTGTACGCTAGCAAGATGTGAACAACATTAATCAAAAGGCTTCACTTCATTCTATAGTTAGTCACCAGCCACTACACATTGTTGCCATAGACCACGTGAAGCTAGAACCCAGCCGCACTGCATATGCATATGCCATGACAATCATTGATCATTATACCAAATTCATAGTAGCAGTTGCTTGTTTAGGACCCGATAGCAAAGACTTCCACTGCCAACTTCTGGAACAGTTGTATGTTACCTTACGGTTACCTTGACAACATCCTTACTGATCGGGGATCTGCCTTTGAATCCTAGTTGTTTCAAGAACTCTGTTCTTTCTAAAGTTGCCATAAACAGCATATCCTTCAGAAGGAAATGACTTATGTGAGCTTTGCTACCTGAATTGGTGTATATGTATAAAAATGTTAAATAGATTAAAACTGAAAATGTTGGGCCTTTGAAAAGTAGTGAGGGAGATATCGTAGAGGAAAAAGCAAACCTATTAAACAATTTTTCCTCCACTGTACTTAGGGGGGGGGGGGGGGGGCGGGGGGGGGGGGGGGGAAGAGAAAAATGACATTCCTGTTGATGGGCAGAGGGAGGAGGTAAACTACACCTTAAATGTTTTTTGTCTGACCCAGGAAGAAGTGCAGCTCTATCTTTAAAAGATTAAAACAGACAAATCACCAGGTCCCGAGGTATACACCCCCGTTTTCTAAGGGAATTAAGTAATATGATAAACAGGCCCCTATACTTAATATTTATAGACTGTGTAGAAACTGTGTATGTCTCAAAGGATTGGCGCATATCAAATGTGGTGTCAATATTCAAAAAGGGGTCAAAAAGTGATTCTGGAAACTATAGGCCAGTAAGTTTAAAATTTTTTGTAGGTAAATTATTTGAAGGTTTTTTCAAAGAGATGTATACTGGATTCTCACTAAAAAAAATGTAAAACTCCTTCCAGCATGGGTTTATAAAAGGAGGGTTTCCTGTTAAACTAATCTCATCGCTTCTATGAGGAGGTTAATTCTAGACTGGTCGGAGTGGGGCATTGAAGTCATTATCTAAATTTTCAAAAGCAATTGTACTGTGCCACAAAAAAGGGTTGGTAAATAAAATGAAAATGCTTGGAGGGGGGAAAATGTTTTTCAAGGGGTAAGTAACTGATCAGTGATAAAAAAAACAAAGGGGGTGATTAATGGACATATCTGGATCCCGGGTTTCAGTAGGGTACCACAGTGATCAGTATTGGGTACTATTCTCTTTAATATATTAATTAATGGCCTTACACAAGGATTGTACAATAGAATATCAATATTTCAGATGAAAATAAGCTCGTAAAGTAATCAATAAAATAGAGGAAATGTTCTATTACAAAGGATCTGGTAAGTTGGAGGCCGGGGACAGAGAAGTGGCAGATGGGGTTTTTAACTGAAAGGGGTTATGCACAGGGGAAGGGAAAAACATTCCAGTTTTGCTTCTTAAATGGAAAAACGCTGGGTAAAAGTGACATGGAGAAGTACTTTGGAATCTTAGTGGACAATAAACTTAATTGTAGCAGTCAATGTCAGGCAGCAGCTGTAAGGCAAATAGGATCATGGGGTATAGGTGCAAAAGGGGCATAAATGCACAAAATGAAAACATTATTCCCCCTTTTATTCAAGTCACTGGTAGACCACCAAGGGAAATATATAGTTTTGGGCACCAGTACACAGGAAAGACATTGTAGAGCTTGAACAGGTTCAAAACCGTGCAATGAAAGTAATAAAAGGATTAGGCTGCAATACCCAGAAAGATTAGCAACATTAGGGTTTTTTTAGTTAAGAGAAAAGATGGCTTCAGGGGAACATAATAAATAAAGTGCCAAGCAAAAGGGTAACAATGTTTTGAATTTTGAATTTCAGGTTCCCTATCTCACCATCCACTACAGCTTTGAAATTGAGACTACCATAATTTTATAATCACAAAAATATCTTAAACGGCACTCACAGATTTCCAATATGCAAAAAATTATTTTGTTACCAAAAGGGTTTATTTTTACAGTGCGCTAAATTATTTATTTCCTTTGGGGGAACTTTATAAAAATAAAAAAATGAATTTTAAACATAGAGCAAATTTCCCCCCAAAACTTCCGTCCGGTTTCTTTAGCAAAGGGTATCTATGGAAAATTAATACAATGTTAGTATTGTTAATATTTACAATTAACCCTTTCCCACATAGACGCGATCCCGGTCTATACCCCTACATTTTGGTTTAGAGATTTTTCGAATTTTTTCAAAAATTCGGTTCGGGCACTTCGCCGAATTTTCCCCACAAAAAAAAAATTCGGTCCAAAATTTACTTCGGGAAAAATTTTCGTTAAAAAACACTTTTTCCCAGGCTGCACAGACCCTGCGGGGTTTCCCGAAAGAACGTTGTGCCAGTTAAAAATATGCAAGGGATTTTGGTTTGGGTCTTCAAACAATGTTTTTTTTTTAATATAAACACGCAGATGACTGCCGCTGCTTTTTGGAATCGCTTCACTAAAAAATTTCCCCTGGGCACAAAAAGGGGGCCAAAACTGCCCAAAAATCAAGGGGAAAAAGTTGCCTGATAAAGTCATCCCAGCGAAAGCTGGAAAAAAAAAAGCTGAGGGCTCGGGTTTGGCAACATTAGTAAACAGGTGTGGGGGGTGACGGGGGCCCAGCCACGAGTTTGGGGCCCGCCCAGTGGCACAAGGGACTTTCTGGAGGGGGCAAAACAGAAAAAATTAGGCCAAAAGAGTGGCACAATGACACAGTGTGGGGGGTTCCCGGCAGCAGCCACAGCAGCCAGCAGATTTTAAGACAGTGGCACAAGGGACATTCTGGAGGGGGTTTAAAACAGGAGAAAGGCCCACGGGAAGTGGGGACAATGAAACTGTGTGGTGGAAACGGCAGCAGCCACAGCAGCAGCATGGGGGTCAGACTTTGGCAAAATGAATTGGGGGAAGTGGAAAAAACAGGAGTAGGCCCAAAAGGGGGCACAATGACACAGTGTGGAGGGCACGGGCAGAGCAGCATGGGGTTTCAGACAGTGGCACAGTGAAATTCTGGGGGTGGAAAAAAAAGGAGTGGGCCCAACAATTTGGGCACAATGAAAAATTGTGAAGTGCACGGCAGCAGCAGCATGAGGTCAGAGAGTGGCACAAAGGCATTCGGGGGGTGGCAAAAACGGGAAAGTGGGCCACGGAATGGCACAAGGGACACAGTGTAAAAGGGCACGACAGCAGCGGGCTTTGGGGTCAGGCAGTACATAAGAAAATTCTGGGGGTTGAAAAAAACAGGTTGGGGCCCAGAGTGGCACAAGGGACAGGAGGGGGAGGTGGACGGCGGCAGGAGAAAAGCATGAGGTCGGGAGAGTGGCACAATGACACAGTTTTGGGGGGTCACGGCAGCGCACATGAGGTCAGCAGTGGCAAAAAGGGCATTCTGGAGGTGGAAAAAACGGGAAAGTAGGCCCAGAGGGGAAACAATCAAATACTGTAAACTAAGAGTCCCAGGTTTTTCATATTTTCCTTAGCAGAAATGCATTTCCAATATTTTAATCCCTTTTTTTTTGGGGGGGGTTTTTTTTTTTTTTTTTTTTTTTTTTTTTTTTTTTTTTTTGGGGTTTCTACTTTGTTTTTATTTGTCCCCCTTTTTTTATTTGAATTAGAAAAAACTTTTTCCCCTTTTCAGTTTTGCACCTATCCCTTTATTTTTTTTTAAAATATTGGATGCGCACGGGCTTAATTTATTTTTGAAGCCCTATTTGGGAAAAAGGGCAACCTTCATTGCTTGCTGCATCCGGCTACCTCTTTTAAACTGGTGCAGGATAATTTGTACAGGTTCCTACCACTTCTGAGTGTTTTGTCTAATAGACTCCTAGTGAGGGGAACATGTTTAGTGTTTGGGGCCCCTGTACTGGATCCCCTATTGGGGGGTGAGCTTAATATAACTTTGATCAAAAACTGTAAACTAAGAGCCCCGGTTTTTATATTTTCCTTACAATGCATTTCCAATATTCCTATATACCTTGATGTTCTACTTAGTTTTTAGTGTGCCACGATATTTTTATTTGATCAGAGTGGGACAATGACACAGTGTGGAGGTCACGGCAGCAGCACATGATCGACAGTGGCACAATGACATTCTGGGGGTGGCAAAAACTGGAGTAGGCCCCCGAGTGGCCCAATGACAGAGTGTGGGGCACGGCAGCAGAACATGAGGTCAGACAGTGGGACAATGACATTCGGAGGTGGGAAGAATGGAGGGGGGGGGGGGGGGGGGCCCCAAAGTGGCACAATGACACAGGTGGAGTTCCGGCAGCAGCAGCATGAGGTCAACTGGCACCAAAGACATTTTGGGGTGGGAGAAAAATGGATAGGGGCCCCAGAAATGGCCATTGACACAGTGTGGAGGCACGGCAGCAGCAGCATAGGGCAACAGTGGCACAATGACATTCTGGAGGTGGCAAAAACTGGGGTAGGCCCCAAGAGTGGCACAATGAAGAGGGGGGAGGCACGGCAGCAGCAGCAGATGAGGTCAGACGTGGCACAAAAGACATTCTGGAGGTGGCAAAAAATGGGAGGCCACAGAGTGGGACAATACAGAGTGTGGAGGGCACGGCAGCAGCAGTGAGGTCAACAGTGCACAATGACATTCGGAGGTGGGAAGAACTGGGGAGGCCACAAAATGGCACAATGACACAAGTGGAGGTCAACGGCAGCAGCAGCATAAGGGCAGACATGGCCAAAGACATCCTGGAGGGGGGCAAAACTGGGAAGCCACAGAGTGGCACAATGACACAGTGTGGGGTCACGGGAGCAGCAGCATGGGTAAAAAAAACATGCACAATGACATTCTGGAGGTGGCAAAAAAACTTGTAGGCCACAGGGGCACAAAGACACAGTGTGGATGTCCGGACCCAAAAAAGCACATAGGTCATAGGTGGCACAATGACAGAGTGTGGGGTGGGTCAATACCAGTCCCTGGAAAGAGGGTTTGGTGGGAGATGGGGAAATTGTCAGCAGATTGTGGCTCAGGCGGGTGGCCTCAAAAGTGGCTGAGGCAGGTTTTTTGAACCCCGACTCATTTCTACAGTTTTGGGAGGCGTCTGGCGATGTAGTCTGACGCCTAAGGGATTGGGTGGGAAACCCGGCCGTGCCGCCTCGATTCTCTTGACAAAGGGGCATATTCCCATTTCCCGGGGGCAACGGGTTCCCTTGGGGGAACGATGGCCCCCCCCCACTGAACAGCCCCCTGAGCCACAATATTGGGCCCGGGAAACAGCTTTCCACTCAAACCGGCAACTTGCGGCCCAACATCCAGTTTTGCTGCCCCTAGTGTTTCGTTGCTTGGCTATCGAGATCGTCGATAGTCATAGCGGCCGCTACGATAAGGGTTTTTTCGTATGAGCATCGTTTAGGCGTTTAAAACCTTTAAAGCTATGGGAGAGCAACAACACCTTCATTATTACACCCAAACAAGGCTGGGAATGAAATTAACTCCAAACAGTCAAAGGGATACGGCTACATCTTAGGCAACACCTTAGGTTAAAAAATCACGAAAAAAAGTCACAGCCCATTCACTATCCCTGTCTTGGCCCAAAAGCTGACCCTTAAACCTCATCACCCACAATTAAAAAGTGCCAAAAGGCATATGATTTGAACCATCATTTACTTGAACGGGGACATTGAATCCCTTCCTGGAACGCAGCATGACCCCCAAACCTGCAGCCCCAGTTTTAAAAAGTGCCGGAAAAAAAGGAGTGTTTAAACCCACCATTTTAGTTGAACTGGACACTAATTATCTTCCTGTACCGCAGAATGCCAAATAAACCTTCTGACCCACAGTTTAAAAAGGGCCAAAAAAAAGGAGTCTTTAACCCAAACCATTTTATTGAACGGCATATACGTCCCTGCCCTGGGCCACAGTAAACCATTAAACCTGTCGTCCCCAGATTAAAAAGTCCCGGGAAAAAAGGAGTCTTTCAACCCCCTTTTATTTGAACTGGACATTGACTAAAACGTCCTGTGCCACAGCAGGACCCGGGGCCGGAGTTACAGGGGTGCGATGAGAGCCCGGGCGGCGTCCGTCTCTTTTAAACACGCGGGTTAAAAATGTCCTGAGACCAGCAACAAAAATGTCGTGCTGAAGCAGAGTGCGGAAGGGGAAGTGTGAGAACCCACCTTCCTCAGTACACAGTCAAGCCGGGGGGAGCGTTTTGCCCCCCCTTTATGATGCAACCAATTGAGCTTCATTTGGGAAATACGGTGGTTAAGCTCCTGTTACCCCCCAGGTGCCCTTTTGCTTGGCATTTTTTTTCTCATTTTACAAAACGTGCTGGGGGAAAATTGTCTCTGTACTTTTTTCCCTTTTCCGTGCTCCATACCCCCAGTCCCGAATAACCTACACTGGCAAGTTTTCCTTTCCCTCCCTTTACAATTCAGGGGAATTTTTTTTACCAGCTTTTTTGTACATGCAAGTTTTTTAGTGTTTAATTCTAGAAAACACATTTTTAAAATAGGGTGGAATCCCCCCCATGTCTTTGTTTCTCTTTTTTTTATTTTATTAAAGGGTTGTCTCAATACGGGGTTGTAGCTAGTTAAAGATTTGGGAAAAACAAGTAATTTTTTCAATAGTGTCCTTAACAGTGTCCTACCTAATTTCCCGTTTCTACACAACCACCCCCCTTGAGCCATCTTGACAATTGTGAAAACAAAATTTGTTAGAAACAACTTTTTTAGAATAGGGCTGTTATAGCTGCATGTCACAGCAAAATGCCCCCAAAAAAATTTAAAGCAGACCCTTGACCACTTTGGACAATTTGTGAAGAACAAATTCTGTTAGAAAAAACATTTTTTTTGAAAAGACCTGATATAGGCATGCACAGCAAAAAGCCCCCCAAAAAATTTAAAGCATACCCTTGAGCCACTTTGGACAATTGGGGAAAACAAAAGTTGTTGAAACAACTTTTTTAGAATAGGACCTGTGTAAGCTGCAGTCACAGCAAATCCCCCCAAAAAATTCAAAACATGACCCATGACCACTTTTTTTCAATTTTGGGAAAAAACAAATGCTATTAGAAACAACATTTTTTAGAAAAGGACCCGTAGTATTGCTGCATTTCAAAGCAAAAAGCCCCCAAAAATTCAAAACATGACCTTGAGCACTTTGGGCAATTGGAAGAACAAAGTTGTTAGAAACAACATTTTTTTATAATAGGGCCTGCAGTATGGGTGCATTTTAAAGCAGCATGACCCAAAAAAAATTTTAAAAATGACTTCTCAGCCCCCTGTTAAGAATTGTGGGAGAAATGCCCCTTAGAAGCCCCATTTCTGTTTCCAAAGGACCGTTTTTGCTGTATCTCACAGTAAGACCCCCAAAAAATTATAAATATACTTTTCACCACTGTTAAAAATTGTGAGGGAGAAATGCCACTTAGAAGCCCATTTCTGTTCCAAAGGACCATGATTATTTTTGTATTCACAGCTACATGACCCCCAAAAAATTTTAAATTTGACTTCTCAGCCACTATTAAAAAATTTTGGGGGAAAAAGCCATTAGAAACCACATTCTGTTCCCAAAAACCAAAATTTTAGCTGATGTCACAGACATGACCCAAAACCATTGACAAGCGAAAAAATTCTTAAGATAAAGTGAATAAAAGGAAAACGGTTTGTCATGAAACCCTTTCTGTTTTTACAGTCTCCCCACGCAAAAGAGAAAAAAAGAGGAAAAGAAAAAAAAATTGCATAAGAAATGATCATTTTAAAAAAAAATTTTTAAGAGGGGCCATTTCTGTTTGAAAAGGGAAGTGAAGTAGACCGGGAACTAATCGGTGACCTCGGGAATTGGGGCCACAACATCATCAGAGATCCCTCCGATTCTCTTATGAAAGTCAAACTCCACTTTATGGGAAACCGGATGCGTTTTTCTGTAAAGACTCCTCCACTGTGCTGAAGGTCCGCCAATATGAGTGGGTGCTGGGGAGGACAACACCCCTAGCTGACGAGCCAGCTCGGGCCATTCGCCATTTTGGATCCCAAAATCTATTGGGTCCGGGCATGCAAAAAAATCGGTGTTGAGACCAGATAGTCGTGCACCATGTCTTGAGCTGATCTCTGGTGCCCTGCATTGCATCTTGGGAGGTTTGGGAAACAACGTTGCCAGAGGGCACCCATTAGGCTTTTCCCCCACCTTTCCTGCTCTGCCCCCCTAGCCTACTTGGCATTACTGCTGTCACGCGTGATTTGTTCCACCCGGGCATTTTGGGGGGAAATGAAGCAGCGCAAAAGATGTCCCCAGTTTTTATATCAGAAGGTCTCCATTCCGATTTTTCTCTCTATTTGGGGGGGGTGGGAAGGAAAGTCTAGTTTTTTTTTGACCGGGGATCCCGGGGGGTGGCCACCCAGAACTGTTTTCATTTTTATGGCCCTTAATGCAGGATATGTTGGAGGAAATGGAGCATCCAAGCCTATGTGAGAGATGGACCTTGGGATTTTTCCCCCAAACCTCTGGGGGGGAGGGGCACTAGCGAACTGATTTCCTCTTTCCCCTCCACCCAAAATTCGCGCCAACCTCTTTTCCCAAAGGCCCGGGACGTTGGGGAACATGGTGTCTAAATACCCTCCTCCCCCTCCTTGCTCCCTGGGCACAGTTTAAACACACCCCGACTTGCCTAGATATGCACCCTGAGAGCTGATGCGCCCCCTTGCAAAGAAGACCGATGAAATTGTGAAAACTGTCGGCCTTGTGGTTTTGACGGAGAAAAAGGCTCCTTTGTCCGCATCTGTTCCGTTCCTCCCCCGTCTCCTCCCCGTCGCTGGCGGGACCTGTTGTTTCGGGGAGTGCCCAAAACGATGTTCCAGAACTAAATCACCACAATGTATGCTGAAAAGGGGCATTGTCCCCATGACCTTTTGGTGGCTTCTTAAAAATGGCAAGGGATGGGCAGAGCTCTTTCCCCTTGTCCCCACTCTGGTTTTTTTAACCCCCCCGAGGTCGCCAGCTGCTTGCGGCCATTGTCACTTCATACGCGAAATGGCTTGCGCTGGCTGCCACAATCGCGGAGATGTGGAGGGTAAAATTCCAGCGTGTTCCCAAAGTCAACAATGAGACGGTTGACGGGGGGGCCCGAGCTGACGCGGGGGCAAGCAGCCGGGCGGGACGAAGCAGGGTGCAAAGGGTTTTAAGTGCGAACTCGACCTCGAGTTTTCTTCACAGGCAGTCCAGACCCGGGTAGCTCTTTAGAAATTTCGGGGACGAAAAGGGTTTATACATTGCCAGGAAGGGATGTGCTCCAGCCAACCGATTTTAAAGGGGGGCCCAGCAGTTTCCCCCGTTATCGCACACCATTCCCGGACAAGGTTCTTGTCCCCAGCAGCGCTCGGTCTCTTTTGCTTAGAGGCCACAGCTCTGACCTGTTGTGGACGGTCTCCAAAGGGGGATTAATTTCAAAACGGCGGTGTCTCTGGGCACGTGTGCCTGCGGTCCTGCATTGCGATCCCCTGGCTGCGTGTTGTCGCCAGCATGGAAGGGCACCCTTTTCCGTACTCTACCTCCTGTGCTAAACCCCCCTTTGCTCGCTTTCCACCTGCATTTTGCTCCATGTTCAGAAATATAAAAATTTGAGAAGGGTTGGGGAAAAGTTTTGGAAGTCTTTATTAAAAGACGGCAAATCAGTATTCTCAAATCCCTCTAATCAAAAAAAAATTGCGGATTAAATTTTAAGCAAAGGTGTCTATCAAAAAATCTGGACTGGGCAAAAAATCCAAAAAAACGTTTTTGTATGTTTTGGTAAATAAACGGTATTTTTTGCACCTTTCAATTACCGGGTGAAATAGAATTGCTGTTTTAAGTTTCGGGGGTGTGCGTCAATGAAAAATGCTGGGTGTGCAAAAATCAAAAAACGTAACTGTTTTGTTTTTATAATAAATGAATTTTTTTCACCCCTTTCAATTCACCGTGGTGAAATTAGAATGGTTTTTTTTGATTTTCGTGGATGCGGTCAATGAACAATGTGGGTGTGCAAAGTCAAAAAACATAACTGTTATGTTTTCGTATATACACGGTAATTTTTTTTCACCTTTTAATTCCCCCGCGGGGAATAAGAATTGCTGTTTTTAAAATTTAAGTGGATGCTGCGTCAATGAAAATTCGGGTGGCAAAAGTCAAAAAACACGTAAATCAAGGCGTAAAACCGGGGGGGAGCGGGGAACAGTTGCGCGGGGGGCCCCCGCGCTTAGGGGGGCACCGGGGCAGCTGCTCTGCGTCCCCTACCCCGGTAAGCCGCTCCGGGCCGCGGGAGTGAAATTTAAAAGTTCATCGGGGGGGCGGGAAGCTGCGGGGCCCCGCGCATACTCCCTCTGAAAGCCCGGGGGCCCCGGCCGACGTTCAGAGGCAGCGCTTCC
>JAODAL010054313.1:5000-24714 GCA_025379985.1 Phyllomedusa bahiana
AGTGACTTTGGGGAAGGACCCTTTGGGGAAACCTGGGGGGACAGTAAAATTAATTATAGCAGCCCCCTGTCAGGGAGCTGCTTTCCCCGGGCAAACGTTTTTTGGGGTGTATTAAAAAGGGCAAGAGGCACCAAAGATGAGAACCCTTATTCTCCCCCTTACACCAGTAAAAGGTTTGACCACAATGGAATTTTTGTGTACATTTTTGGGGCCCCGAGCACAGAAAAAACATTGTAAAAGCTTAAAAAAGAGTCGAGACAGGGAAAAAAAAATAATAAAAGGAAATTTAGTGGACTGCAATACCCCCGAAAGATTAGAAGATTAGGGTTTTTTTAGTTTTGCAAAAAAAGCTTCGGGTTTAAAAAAAAAAGAGAAAATTTTCCACTCACCACTCCTTAGTCTGGATTTTCACGATCCCCGGGAAAAAATTGGGTCAAGCAGTCAAATGGAAAAGATAAAATGTATCGTTTTATTGATAACCCATTAAAAGATTAGGAAGAATGAAGCTGCTGACGCATTTTGGGGTTAACCCCGAAACGTGTCAGCAGCTTCATTGTGCCATGTGCCATAAACTTTTAATGGATTATCAATAAACGATACGTTTTATCGTTTCCATTGGAGTGCAGTTTTTGTATTTTCTCTGCTTTGGGTTAACATAATAAATATGTTTAAAATATCAAAGGTCAATGTATAGATCTCTCCCAAGAACTATTTATACCCAGGACTGTATTTATAACAACGGGCATCCATTACGTCTAGAGTAAAGAAGGTTTCTGCATAAACAGAGAAGGGGATTCTTTACTGTAAGAGCAGTGAGGCTGTGGATCTCTCTGCCAGAGGAACTTATCAAGGTGAATTCAATAACAGAGTTCAAAAAGGATCTGGATGCATTTCTAGATGTAATAATATAACAAGTTATAGTGACTCAGATTCTGGAGAGGGGTCGTTGATA
The DNA here is from genome assembly GCA_025379985.1 of Phyllomedusa bahiana. Lineage (NCBI taxonomy): Eukaryota > Metazoa > Chordata > Amphibia > Anura > Hylidae > Phyllomedusa > Phyllomedusa bahiana. The sequence goes on from JAODAL010054313.1 coordinate 5,953, forward strand.
CAGGGATTCATTCTTATTGCCAGATTGGAGTTGGAAAGGAATTTTTCCCCTAAAATGAGGACAATTGGCTTCCTCCTCATGGATTTTTTTTCCTTCCCCTGGATCAACACTATAATACAATAGGCTGAACTGGATGGATGTATGTCTATTTTCCGCCTTAGAAACTATATAACTATGTAATGCAGATGTGAATCGGGCGTAACATTTATTACCTGTCCGCTGGATAGGTGGGAAATGTCAAATTGGTACGAATTCAAGTATGGGTGTCTTCAGCCCCTTTTTCTTCACACCAGCATGACCATTGTGAAAAGGAGCTGTACGGAGCAGTAACTGAGCTTGCAGACTGCTGCTATATGCAACTTCTAGTGTGAGATAGAAACAGCTTCATGAGAGCAATCTCCATAGAACCCCTCCTCACCATTATTATACAGGTGGGGAGACATGGAAGACCAGTAAGATTTAGACCGATCCAACATTTAGTGAAACTAGTATTGATTGTGCCTCATATTTGGAACTAATCATCTTTCTCATTTTTTTCTTTCGTTTTTATTTGTTATAGCCAATCCAGAAAAGAAGACAAGATATATACGATGGATTAAACCAAAACTTAAAATAATTTTGCAGCCCCACTCTTGCTTCTGCGTTTCCTGTTTTCTCAAATTAGAATGCACAAAGTGTATTCTATAAAAATATTTTTAAATCCTTTATGTTACACCAAAGTCTAAGATGCTGTTCATATCTTACACTGATTTGAGACCTGAATTTGATTTTTGTACATTCTATGCTCAGTATTTGATATTGAAATACATTTTCTAAGGCCTGGTCCACATCTGATATTTCTAAAACATTATTTACTTAAAAACACAAGGCCAAACTTAGAGGTCAATGGCTGGACAATCCCCAAAGGAGGAAACACAAGCCCCAATACTACCTGGGAGAGATATAACAGGTGTAGATAGCTAATGAGCAGTTTCTCACACATCTATCCACTAGAATGGCAACTGATACAAAACTGCACACTGGATAAATACCAGTTCACACCAGTATGCAGAAAAGCCACAATACAATACAGGGGAGACTCCACAAATACAAACATTTGTACATAGCCTTACCTATATACAATAGTAATACTAGCAACCACCCTTCTATGGATAGTAGGCATGTGAGTGGCTGTTTAGCAGTATTTTTGCATTTGTGCAATTTCCCCCTGTGTTGTATTGTGGCTGTTCTGCATACTGGTGGGAACTGGTACTTATCCAGTCTTTTACTAGGCAGTTGCCCCTCTAGTGGATGGATGTGTGAACAACTGCTCATTAGTTATCTACGCCTGTTGTATTTCTACCAGGTAATAGTGGGGCTCATATTGCTTCCTACTGGGATTAGTCCATAATCATACCAAAAATACCAGCAGCGCTGGATCCATTACATGATGAACACCACTGGTGCCTAACGGACCGAACTTACTGTAATAGGGGTCGTCGAGTGTCCGTCATTTAAAGAGAAAAAATGGTGGTACATGTTGCGCTATTTTTTCCATAATTTTTGACACAATCTGTGACAGAGACTCTGAAAGGAACCTTTGAGAAAGTTGTGAACCAAACCTTAAGCCCTGGTTTGAAGGTTAGGAAGCTGTGTGTAAAAATGTAAAATCAACATGGAAATCCCACATGAATATTTGTATCCTTTAATAAAAGTTATATAAAAGTTGATGACCATAACTAATTCTGCACAATTTAACATGTGAAAAAAGCATTCTTGTAAATTTGTTCCCGTAATGATGAGTTGTACCCACTACTCACAATGACTGCTTTCAGAGCTGTTAGAAGGGCAGACACACAGTTCATGTGATGAATGCACCCAATGTAATGTTGCTCTGAAACATTATAAGTATTGGAATTTATAAATCAGCTCTCTTATACAAATAAAGCAAAGTAAGTTCATCCAATCCATGTTAATGGCCTCAGAATCCATGTAGCTGCAAAGCAGAGATTTCCAACCACATCTCCAATGGTGGTCAGAGACAGGGTCAGTCTGATAATACTCTCTGGGAAAGTAAAGACGGCTAGAGCTGAAACACTGAAACTGACTTTAGAGAACCCTGGATATTCTGTATTGCCTCCCTATTATTACTACCACTTCATCTCCTCGAATCAGTCAGATCATCCATTAAAAACTACTGTGGGATCCTCTGGTGGTCACCAGGATGAACTTGTCACACTGAACATGATATCTGATCTTTCAGCAGCATGTATGGAGTAGCAGGCACTGAGCAGATTGATATATAAATTTATATGAAATGATTTAGTAGAACTTGTGATCTCTTCATTTAAATTTCTGCTTGTTCTAGATTAAGGAGTCCAATATGGGGGTGTTATTGGTGATTGACAGCTATCTTAAACAGGGAAGGCCGTCAATCACTTATTAGACCGCCTACTGGACTCTGATCCAGAATAAGCAGAAATTTTAATGAATAAATTACAAGTTTTTACCCACAAAACAATATATCAATCTGCTTAGCTCGTTTTGCCTAGTAACATGCTTCTGGCACATCAGCAATGTTACAGGTCCCCTTTAAAATGGTTTTCTCTGATGGTAACCACCTTTCCTCCATTTACAGAATTACCCTAACTAACTATCCTTATGTTAGTGCGCTGACACAGTCTTGTCTATGCTATGAATAGTGCATAAGGACTTCCGATGCAGAGCCTTGTGATGTCTTATCTTCTTTGTATGTCATGGATTTTATGCACATTAAAATTTGTAATAATGTTACTGAGTGTCATTCCTTTTTAGTGTAGGCTGGCCGGAAGGAGCTTGCAAAAATTGATTGTGGATGTATGGGTACGTCCTATTGTTGCTAAGGATGCACGCTCATTCGCTGAACCTGCTCCATACGCGGCTGGGTACTGGCTGTTATTTTTGGTCCAAAACAATTGGAATAAAAATGATTAAAAAGATGCAAGTATCCCAAAGTAGAAAATAAAAACTTAATTTTAGCCAGCAATAAAATGAGCCCTCAATAAGGTCCATAGATGGAAAACCCAAAAAGTTATTGGTCACAGAAAATGGCGCAGCAGCACAAATTTAAAAAAAATAAAGATTGTTTTTATTTATTTATTTAAAAAAAAATACTAATTATATATATTCTGAAAGATTAACTCAATAAGAGTGAAAATGTCAGTTTTTGTTAGCATTCTTGTCAGGTTTTCCAGTACACTACATGGTATAGTCAATGGCACCATTAAAAAGTACATTCTGTTCCGCAAAAAACAATCCCTCATATGTCTATATAGATGGGAAAATAAAAAAGTAATGGCTCCGGAAGGCAAGAAGGAAAAAGCAAATGCGCCAAAAACAAACGCCTGGTCCTCAAGTGGTGAAAAACACTTAAAGGGGTTATACAGAATTAAAAAAATCATGGCTGCTTTATTCCATTCTATAGTGCCATACTCCCCAAGGTTTTTTTGGAAATTTTTAAAATTACCCCTTTTTCCCATTAGCAGAGACCCGAAAAGACCAAAAAAAGGGGCATCACTGGCTCAAATTTTGGCCGGCACCAAAATCTCCGGAAAACTACCACTTTAAACTGTTTCTCCCAGAGCAGTACACGACACTAGGGTGTGGCTTTACTGTCAATTTCCCGGGTTCCATATTCTTTTTTAATAGGCTTCAAGTCACTGAGATTCTTGCGCATGCAGCCATGTCATGGGCCCCCATTACATGCCCGGGGAAATTTTGTCCCAGCATCAATAGTCAAAAAAGAATTCTTTCTTGCTGGAACTGAATTAGTTGAGCGTTAGTTTTTTTTCTTTAATGTAGTAGTCCATAATACTTAAGTAGGAAATTATAAGGGGGCACTGATACTGAGTAAGGGGCAATAAAGGGCGTTTTTACTAAGAATGGAGAACTGAGTGGGCTCCAACACTGAGCATAGGACATTTGTTATCCACACGCCACTATCATAGATTTGCAGTGTGGGGTATTAAGAGCTCTTTGAGATTCTGAGGGAACTGAGGATGGGGTTGCGGTGAGTCTGGCCCCTTACCTTTATCTAATTTATGGCACACATCACAAGATTAAAAAGTTCCTACTGTAGTGCAGTTTAACAGGATTTAGTCATGTCCTTTTCTAATACAGCAAACTTCATCTAAGAAAACATCAGTGGTAACAGCAATTAAATGCTTCCCCGGGATTTACACAGTCCGGTTTCCTCCTCATTTTGGGGGGTAAAAAGTTCACAGTCCTATTTCACCAGTCATAATCCTGCAACTTCATTGCTGTGATCGCTTGCTGTTGTATACTCTGGACTCTCAAAAGTCACAAAAAAAGAAAGAAAAACTAAAAATAAGTCAGCTTGGGAAGATGTCCTTTTCATAAAAAAATTTTTGGGGGTTGGGGAAAACGCATAGAAGGAAATGAAGGCAATACAGCAATCGTACATCAGATTCCAATAAATAAAACATTAAAAAGCCAGAATCTCACAGAGGAAACCAAAACTATGGTCTATTTTTTGGTGCATACAAATGTCTACATGTTTCCCACTGGTGACTCTACGATGTCTGCAATGTCTACTGGTGACTCTATAATGCCTACAATGTCTACTGGTGACTCTATAATGTCTACTGGTGACTCTACGATGTCTTTCTTGTGCACTGGTGACTTAGAGCCACTTGTATGAAAACTGTCTAGGACAAACACTTTCTTTGTTGCCCAAAGCAACCAATCAGAGCTCCCCTTTCATTTCATATTATGCTCTAAAATAATAAAAGCTCTGATTGGTTGTTAACGGCAACAAAGAAATCAAAACCCGCATTTTCAACATGTCCCCCTCATTGTTTATTGTAACCTAAAGGGGTGTTTTGGGATATAACAACGCTCGTTGGTCCTTTGGGGCATGAGTGAAAATAGAAGATAAAACTCATATTTACCTCCTGGATGTCCCCTTTAGTACAGGCCGGTACGTTCATGCCGCTTGGCAGTGAACGGTTCTTCATGTACAATGCAGCCAATTCAGGCCACGAGCCCCCATGCATGGTCCCCTGGCGATTGTGCAGGCCCGTTTTTTGAGCCCCCATGATTTTCCGGACGTACCTCCATTTGCGGGGGACCCCCCTCGAAGGAGTATGGTATTCCAATTTGGGAAAAAGATAAAGGGATTTTTTATTTTACGAATTAAAACAAGAAACTGAGACATATTCTTATCTACTTAACTGTTTTTATTTTCTGACTGTAGATTTTTAAATTCTGTCTGATTATGGAGGCAGTCATCTTGTCTGACCTGCTTTTAACAGCATTTAGAGAAATGTTTTACAGCAGCTTCATGGACATGGGAACCTGTGAACAGAAGCAGACCCATTGACTTCTATAGGAAACTTTTCTAAGCATGCTCTGTGACCTGGGAAGAAGTCAGTGTGCCGGGAGGTGAAGAGGGGGAGCTGTGACATCTCCTTCTGTGACTGGTGGATCCTGTGTTATCTCTACACAATGGTGTAACTGTAACGGCGGTGCTAGTGGATCCTCTGGACCACCGCAAGCGGTGGTAACAGCCACACCAGGGAGCGGAGCCTAAGTAGGTCTCGGTATTCACCAGAGCCCACCACCAGGCAGGATGGGCTTGCTGCGCTGGGGGAGTCCTACCAGGTCGCTACCCCTGATGCGACGAGCTTGCGGAGGCCGCCGAGGTGCAGCAAGGTACCAAATCGTAGGACAAAACTCGTAGTCAATGTCAGGCGGCAGGTAAGAGCAGGCGGCGTAGGCGAGGGTCAGAAACACGGACAAGACGTAGGCACACTGGAAAAGGCTTTCTCTAAAGGCACGTGGCACTGAAGATCCAGTGGGGACATGCCGGAAGTGTTAACCTTATATAGGGTTAGCGGTCGGCAATCAGCTAATTACTGGCTTGCTGGCCCTTTAAATTCAAGAGAGCCGGTTCCCACGCACCCTACTGAGCAGGGGCGCACGCACCGGCTAGCAGAGGAAGCTCGGGGAAGCAGGAGCATGGTCGGGTAAGTACTCCTGTATAGAGGAACGAGTGTGCCCGCGGCCTGATCCGTGGACCTCGGCGCCACCCATCCATGAGGTCGGGAAACGGCAGGGACCCGGGAGCGATTGCAGCCTACAGGTGGGGCCATGGGACCACCCGTAACAGTACCCCCCCTTTTAGGCCTCCCCCTTCTCCTAGATCTGAGGAACCTCAGCACCAGGTCACGGTCCAAAATTTTCTCCTCCAGCTCCCAAGATCTCTCCTCCGGACCAAATCCTTCCCAGTCAATGAGGAAATGTCGTTTCCCTCTGATAGACTTCATGGCCAGGATCTCCTTCACCGCAGACACATTGGAGGCCTCTGCTTCAGGAGATGGGAGGCGACTTTCCGGGAAAAGCGGTTCAGCACGATGGGCTTCAACAGGGAGACACGGACAGAATTCGGGATCTGCATGGTTGGCGGAAGCTGGAGCTTATAGGCCACTGGATTGATACGCTCAAACACCTCGAATGGCCCCAAGAACCGTGGGCCCAGTTTGTAGCTGGGTAACTTGAACCGGATGTATTTGGCAGACAGCCACACCTTATCTTCCAGAGCAAAAGTCGGAGCGGGTCTCCCCTTCTTGTCCGCCTGGGCTTTCATGCGGAGTGCTGCACGCTGTAGGGACTGACGCGTCAGCTTGCCATATCCTGTACCAGAACATCCACTGCAGGAACCTCGGAGGAAGAGGACACAAGGATGGGTGGGCGGGGATGCCGTCCATAGACCACATAGAAGGGTGATGCGCCAGAAGACTCTGAGTCCAGGGAGTTGTGGAAAATCAGTCCTCGACTACCCAAATCACGTTATTGCCGGAGGAGGAGGGGAGGTCGGTGATAAAGTCCATCGCCACATGAGTCCACGGTGTACTGGGAGTCAGCAAGGGTTGCAGTAAGCCAGCCGGACTGTGGCGTGACATCTTATTACGGGCACAAGTGGTACACGCTTCCACAAACTCTCTCGTATCCTTGGCAAGGTCTGGCCACCAGTAGAAGCAAGAAATCAACTCATACAGCCTCTGGGCGCCGGGATGCCCAGCCACCAGAGAGCAATGTCCCCATCTCAGGACACTTCTCCGCAGAGCTGGGCGCACATACGTCTTGCCTGGAGGAACCCATTGGAGGTGAACCGGAGCCGCGTGGACCAAACAATCAGGAGGTGTGATGTGGTGAGGAACAAGTTCCTCTCCTATGACATCCGAAGCATGGGAGAGAGCATCGATCTTGACGTTTTTTTCTGCCGGACGAAAGTGGATCCGGAAGTCGAAACGAGAGAAGAAGAGAGACCAATGAGCTTGATGAGGATTAAGGCGCTGAGCCGACTGGAGGTACTGGAGGTTCTTGTGGTCCGTGTACACATCGAAGGAGTGACAGGCTCCCTCCAAGAGATGGCGCCATTCCTCCAGGGCCATCTTGATGGCAAGCAACTCCCGATCCCCGATGGCATAGTTCTTCTCACCGGCGAGAATGTCTTGGAGAAGAACCCACAAGTGAGGGTCTTTCCCTTGGGCCCCTTCTGAGTAAGAACTGCCCATGCACCCATGGAACAGGCATCCACCTTCAACTAAAAAGGCTTCTCGGGGTCAGGGCGTGACAAGATGGGTGCAGAGGCGAAGGAAACCTTTAACTCAGAGAATGCTTTTTCAGCCGCCGGTGGCCAACATCTTGTATTAACTTTCTTCCTAGCCAGGGCCACGATCGGAGCCACCAACGTAGAAAAGTGGGGAATGAACTGCCGATAATAGTTGTCAAATCACAGGAAACGTTGTATGGCCCAAAGGCCGACTGGACATGGACCGCAGACAATTTGGTAGGATCCATTTGCAGACCCCTGTCGGAGACAATATACCCAAGGAAGGGCAGACTGGTCTAATGGTACAAGCATTTCTCCACCTTAGCGTACAGGCGGTTACTGCGCAGACGTTGCAGAACCTGGCGCACCTGAATCCCATGGGTCCGAAGATCAGGATATCGTCCAGGTATACGATGACGCAGGTATAGAGATATAATTGACAAACTCCTGGAAGACTGCTGGAGCGCAACTGCACAGGCCAAAGGGCATCACCAGACATTTGAAGTGCCCATCTCGCGTGTTGAAAGCCGTCTTCCACTCATCTCCCTCACAAATCCTGATGAGGTTGTAAGCCCCCCGCAGGTCCAACTTAGAAAACACCTTGGCCCCTTGGGGTCGGTCAAAGAGCTCCGAGATTAATGGTAAAGGATAACAGTTCTTCACTGTAATCTTGTTAAGACCCCGGTAGTCGATTAATGGGCGTAGTGAACCGCCCTTCTTCTGCACATAGAAAAAATCGGCTCCGGCAGGTGAGGAGGACTTACGGATAAAGTCCTTCTGTAAAGTTTCTTGGATGTAGGCCAACATTGTCTACAGCAGGTAGACCCTGCCCCGGGGAGGGTTAGTCCCAGGCAGGAGATCAATAGGACAGTCGTAGGGACGATAAGGCGGTATGGACTCGGCCTGCTTCTCTGAGAACACATCCACAAAGAGGGTGATCTTCTCCTTGTGCAGGGCCCCCACATGGAGGGACACCGGCTTGGTCATGTACTGGATGGTGTCACTAAGGAGCTCCCCACTGACCGAAGATATAACATAGGGCTTCTCCAGGCAAACTACCGGTAGACGATATTGGGACACCAGGGCAGCATGGATCAAGTTCCCAGCAGAACCGGAGTCCAGAAAGGCAGGAACATGAAACGGTAGTCCAGAGTCGGTTGTGATCTTGACTGGCCTCGTCAGTCGTGGAGAGGGAGAACTCGCACCTAGGGACGCCTCTTCAACGTGGCCTAGGTGCGGGCGTTTCCCGGACGTGGGAATGAAGTGGACAACCTCCACAGAAATAGTCCGGGCTGGCACAGTAAAGGTACAACTCTGCTTGAGGTCAGGACAACTCCTGTTCTGCAAGCTCGATCCACCTGCATGGGCTCCTCACCGGACGGCAATGGAAAATGAAGATGTTTTCCAAATACATTGCTTTGCTTATTTTTCTTTGTTGAGGAGATTAAAGGGATTTTAACAGCTCTGAGTGCAATCAGGTTTCTCTAGATTACTGACCTGCTCTGCCCTGCTCTCCCCTGCTGTTATCTGATAGCAGGAATGACATCATTACACAAGTCCGCACAAAGAACTGCCCGCAGCTTAATAACTGGAGTATTATCTGATCAACAAACAAAGGAGACTATATTACTTTTGTTTATTTTAGCTGTGGAGCTCACTGGACTTTAGATAAACATCTCCTGCTCTCATATCAGAGTATTTAGCAGAACTATAAACATAGAGGGAGCTGATATGCTAATCACCCACAGTCTGACCAGGAAGAGACAGGATGTATGAATGAAAGTTGCTTTTGGCTCTGTAAACATTGTGGTGAGACAAACTCTTTAAGGTCATTGACTGCTATCCTTAAATTCTCCTGTAAAATATTTTGATACACCTTTAAATTAATTGTCCCCTCAATGTTCACTCGACAAAAAGGCACTAAGGCAGCATTGCAGCCCCACACCATGATGTGCCCTCCATCAGGCTTCACAGCAAGGATAAGGTTTTGGTGTGCCGTGTTCTTTTTCCTCCAAAAGTGTTGTGAATTTGTGTAAAAAGTTTCACTTTTGAAGCATGTCTCAATTTCTCCCAGGATCACCTGGATGTCCCACAATGCTTCTGGGTAAATGTTCTGTGGACAGATAACACTATTTAGCATAATTGCATAATGCTGCGTTTTGGAGGAAAAGAAAACACTACACAACAACACCAAAACCTCATAATGATGCTACCTGCTGCTTCCTCCCATAGGCAACCAGTGTAATGTATGCAAACATTATGACAACCAAAAGCGGAAAGAATATTTGAATGAATAGGATTGATTTTCCATGGAGGGTAGTAGTGTTGTAATTTGAAAAAGATAGAGTTAGTCAGCACGTCCAAACAATGATGAAACAAGTACAGTAGTGCACGCTGTGGAGGCTGACATTTAAAAAGCAAACATACACAAGCACAGTATCGCTCAGCAGCAGGGTTATCTTATCCATTGGGGCCACTAGGCAGTTGGCAGGGGCCCCACAAGCACTGGAGCCCCAGGTGGTGAATGTATGAAATCAAGGACATATGCCCTGGTCAGCACTATTTGTGTTGTCTCAGGACTTGCAGATAGTTAAAAACCAGTGGGTCCTCACCCTGCCAATTAGTCTTGTAGCCTGACGTATGTGGCTTGGTGATATTTGTATGCCTAGGGGTGGTTAGAGGCATGGACTGGTGTGATGTCACATACTTGGGCAGGGCCCACTGCACTGCTATGGCTGAAGGCCCATAATGCTTTTAAGACAGCGCTACTCAGCAGGTGCTAAGACATATGCAAACAATGAATTTGTGGAACATTTTAAATTGCATGACTGCTATATTTCCTGTTTGTATAAAGTCAAGGTTCTTTGGCTCACACAATTTGATCCAAATGTGCTTTGTCTACCATGTCAAGGTAAACTTATCAAATGCACCCTATTGTAACAGACTCTTCTGAGTTTTGCGGCAGTGGAAAAATGTAATTGCTTTTAGGCATACATGTGCGAAGGGTCAAAAGGGTGTAGCAATGTTAACCCCTTGTATGCAGTACGGTGGAATAACAGTACTAAAACACAATGCATCGTGTTCACACTTAGCAGCATTCTAAGATGGCAGCACCTGTAGAGGCATGTGGCATAACACACACAATAGGGGAAACACCATGAGTCCTTTTATTTGGTGGCAACCTTTAAGGAAGGTAAGACACAGCCACAGTGAAGTTATTGGTTACATCCCATCAACCCTTTTATATTTCCCCCTGAATAATAACTGCTGTCCTTAGCAATCTGCTGGCAGCCCACCTGTGATAGTACTAGAGAACACCAGCATGAATCACAAGTAGCAATCTCTTGGGGTGCGGCTGAGCGCACTTTTACCACTTGTCTCACACACACAGGAATCATGACCAGAATATGCATGAAGGCACTGAGGTTATGATTAGAGATGGGCGAATTGATTCTAACGAAGTGGAATTCGTTTAGAATTTCAGGATAACTTCGGTTCTGAACGAAGTCCAAGTTTGGGGGACTTCGTGTGAACGAAGTGTGCTTTTGATTGATAAAATGGCTGGGGAGCACATGGCGTTACATGGGGCCAAAGAACTCTGGGAGGAAGAAGGGCATAGCCTGCATGACATGTCAGAGAAAGAAGCCAATCAGAGACCGGCGGATTCTGTGACGTCACCGCAAATATATAAGTCCGGGCGCGACGCTGGGAGCTCACACTCCTCTCACTGTACTGATCAGGGAAGGTGCCCGCCCGCGGCGATAGCTCTTTTCTGAAGAATTGATTTTTATATAGCGATTTCTGTGGGGTGTCTCAGCTTGTCTCAGAGACTGTTCTCTTAATGTTCTATTTCTAATTTTTGGGTATTGGGTCTGAAATCCAGTGTGCGTCCCCCTGCAGCTGCATATACATTCAATATCCAAGTGGGATCTAAGCCAGTTCCTGTTGTATTCATTTAAAGAAACAGCGTTTTTACAATACAAATACCACTTCATTTTTGGCTGCTCAATTCTATTACACCATTTTACATCCGGGGTTAATTTAAGCTTTTTTTGCTGGTGTGCTGCCCCCAAAAAACCCGTTTTTTTTTAAACGCCAAAATAAAAATTTTTTTCCTGTACCTAATTCCAAAAAAGGGAAAAATTACAACTTTCTCTTGTTGTGTGGGTAAAAAAACGAAATTTGTAACACGCTAAAAAGCTACTTTTTTGTGCGGCTAAATTTCGGGCCCAAATTTACACCAGGGGTAATTAAGCTTGTTTTTGCGGGTTTGCTTACCCCAAGAAACCTTTTTTTTTCAACGCCAAAATATATACATTTTTCCTGTAGCCTAATTCCAACAAAGGTTAAAACAACGTATCTTTTGTTTGGTGGGGTAGAAAACACGCAATTGTAAACCTACAAAGCTACTATTTTTGCGGCTCAATTCTTTTGCGAATTTTACATCCAGGGTTTAATTTAGCGTTTTTTTTGCTGGGTGCTGACAAAAATAAACCGTTTTTTTTAAACACCAAAAATATAAATTTTCCTGTAGCCAATTCAAAAGCAAAGGTTAATTCAACTGTATCCTTGTTGGGGGCGTAGAAAACCGCAATTTAACCCCGACAAAGCACATTTTGTGCGGCTCAATTTTTTGGGCGCAATTTCATCCAGGGTTAATTAACGTTTTTTTTGCTGTATCACAAAAATAAACCGCTTTTTCAACGCCAAAATAAAAAATTTTTCCTGTACCAAATCACAAGAAAAGGGTTTTAAATTACAACTGTATCTTTTTGTGTGTGGCGTAGAAAACACGAAATTGTAACACGCTCAAACTACTATTTTGTGGGGCTCAATTCTATTGCGCAATTTAAACCGGGGTTTAAATTAAGCTTTGTTTTTCCGGTGTTCTGAAAAAAAATAAACCGTCTTTTTCAACGCCAAAATATATACATTTTTCCTGTAGCCAAAATTAAAACAAGCAAAGGTTAATTACAACTGTATCTCTTGTTGTGGGGGTAGAAAACACGCAATTGTAAACAAAAACAAAGCTACTTTTTTTGTGCAGCTCAATTCTTGGCCAATTTACATCCAGGGGTTAATTAAGCGTTGTTTTGCGGGTTTGGGCTGACAAAAAAAAAACCCTTTTTTTTTCAACGGAAAATATATACATTTTTCCTGTACCAATTCTGTCCGAAGGTTAATTAAAAGCCTGTTTGTGTTTTTAAAACTTTTAGAAAACACCATTTTTTTAAAACAACACATACAAGTAAATTTTTCCTGGCCATTTGTAATCGCAATTTATATCCGGGGTTACCCAAGCTTGTTACGGGGTTCATTTGGAAAAAAAACAGGTGTAAATTTATCATAACAGATATCATCAAAAACATTTGCTGTACTTTTTTAAACAAACAATGTCAGACAGAGAGGGGGCAGCTCTGCACCTGCGAGGCAGGGGCACAAACATTCCGGAACGGGCCCAGGTCGCAGCACAGCAAGGGACGCGCAGCGGGGGTCCCCGGGTGGGGCCACAACTGCCGCTGTCACTAGCGGCCTTTTTTGTTCAGCCAACCCAATGGTTCTTGATTTTTTGCTGGGGTCATCCTCTTCCCCCAGATGACATCTACAACCCCCCAAGATCGGGGGGAACCTCAACAAAACCCCCTATTGGCATGGCCCGGAGCGGGTCCGGCCCCCCACCGGGTCCTCAAGCCCGCTCTGCCCCATCCGGTTCCCTCACCAGAGATCCATGGGTCTGGCTCAGCGCCACTATATCGGGGATAAAACAATTTGAGGAGGCATCACAGCCGGCAGCAAAAAGGGGGCCAATATCTCCTGCTTCTTGCAGTAGGCCCGCAAAGAAAAGATTGGAGAGTGGCATGGAAGTCAATTTTGTGAGAGTAAACCTCGGGCATCCCAAGACCGGGATGAGGACAGCAGTGATAGAAACACAAATGATGAAAAGTACCGACCGCACTTGGGAGCCGGGTGAGGCAAGGGCTTCATCATCGTAGGATAAGAGGGCCAGCTTGCGCGCAGGCAGCAGCCAGCCACAAGTGGGCGTGTGGCCTGACAGCAGACAGCAGCATGTGGGGTCGGGAGCCAAGCGGCCAGGGGGAAAAAAATCCGTTTCGCGGGCCCAAAGAAAGTAGGGGCCCGGGGGCTCAGCGAGGCAGGCGGCGGCAGTATCACCAGTGCGGACGTTGGGGGAAAAAACCGATACTCGGGGGTGTGGCATTTTTTTGCTAAGACCCCGGGAGGGAGCCAATAGTTAATGTAGAATCTGGGGCAAAGTGAAGCGTGGCCGGGGAGTAACATTGCACCACCCCTGCGCAACACACCCACTCACCACCCTTGGCCGGGGAGAACTGGCCCCAATGTGGGGGCCATCCTGCCGCCGCACAACAAGCAGCACGCCCAGTGGCACCATGCCATTGCAGCCAGTAAAGGGCTCCACCACTCTGCAGAAGGGAGCTGTTTCTCTTTGACATCATCTCCCGGCCAATACTCCTGCCCTGCTACTCTGGGGCCCAGTTTTTTCAGCGAGGGTTTGCAAAGAGACAACATCCAAGGTGCAGCACTGCCGTGCTCCTGTCCAATTTTTTGGACGGGGCATCCCTCCCTTTTCCCAAAATGGTGGACTCTGCACCTTTCAGAGAACAAATGGTTTTGTGCCACCGAGATGGAGTTTTCCAAGCCGTAATTCTTTTTCCAAAAAAGGCAACCACACTTCTAAATAGTAGAACAGAGGGTGGGTCAGTCCTTGAGCTTATCGGTTTTTCCCCAAGGTGCACGGCAGCCGGACGCTGGACGTAACAAACGGTCGGGGGCCAGACATGCCCTTTTAAAAGGGCCCACGGGAGGAATGTGCTTCCTGCCCAGGCACACCAACAACTTGGACGGGAACGCCGTTTCCTCCTCCACGTTGTCAAACTGCTGCCCCTGCGCCAATGCCGCCCCCTCCCCTCCACCATCACCACCATCTCAGCCCCAAAAAACTGCTCCATCATACCCATGTTAGGGCACAGCGGTGTCACGCGTTCTACCCCGGGGCTTCCTCGGCGAACAAGCACACAGGGGAGAACTGCCCGCGTCATCACAAGAAATCGATGTGTGGTTTTTCTCCGCCCTACTGCAAATCGGAACCATGGTGACGGAAAATGGAGGAACAGGTTCCGCCTGCACCGAGGAGGGAGGTCCATGCCCCTGCATGCGCACTGTTCAATTGTTGTGAAAAGGTTCCTGAAGTCTTTCCCCCATCTCAAACATTTTGAAAATGGCCAGGGGAAAAGTGCTGCACATTTCCAATTTGACAAAACCAGGAAAAAACCCCCTCGGTTGCAGCGGGAAACGGGCCTCCCCCAACACACTCGATATGTGATGTTTTTACCCCTGGAATTCCAGCCTGCACATTTGGACCGACTTATGAACAGAGAAAGGCCATTTAAAGAAATTTTTTATGATCCAGCAACAAATACTCCCCTTTGTAACTTTTATTTACCAGTGGCACTCATGCGGACACCTGCCTTTGTTACCATTCGAAAGGCAACGTTATTTTTCAGTCGCCAGGGAAAAAGGGAGAAAAACCATTCCACTCTTCATGCCTGAACAGATCTGAAAAATCGTCTGGGCAGGGGGCTGGAGACGTGGGACACTCTCGTGGCCACAAAGATCCGGGGGGGACTGAAAGGAGGAGGAGGGCTTGGAGCAGAAGCAAATGTCGGTGAAAAGATGGATTTTTCCCACCAGGGGAAAAAAGAAGGGGGAGCAGGGCAGCTGGAGGGGTGGATGGAGATGAGGGAAAACAGGCAGATGACCCCCAAGCACCGTGGCATATACAGTGGAAATGGAGGCGGGAGCCCCTCAAGTCCTTTGCAGATGGGCCCCAGCATGCTTATTTGCCCGCTATGACGGGCCCAATAGTCAGCATCCGGGAGAGGGATGACTTCTGGCTCCCACCCTATTGGGCCCTCCACCGGTCCAAAAAGGGAGCCTTTTCCCAGCTATTGAGAGGGGAAACAAAAACCCAAATACTAAGGGAAATTTCCCCCGTAAAACAGTTGGCCCTGCCCATGTGCGGCATCGCCCTCCTTTGACAGGTGTGACCGGTGGGGTTTCCCCAGCGCTCACGTACTACTGCCGCGGCTGCTGGGACAAGGGGGGGGGGTAGGAGCATACCAGCTCCATCAGTAGTAACCTAAGTCTGGATCACTGATTAGCAGCTTTTCCCTTTACCCCCTAGGAGGAGGGGAGTCGCCAGCAGCAGCACGCAGCAGCAGGGCCTGGAGCAGTCCCAACCAACAGGTGGGGCCTACTTGGAAGCACTCTGGCCCCCCAGTTTGAAGATCCGCTGACTCGGGCAGCCAAACTGGGTGTGTGGCCGCAACTTGCCGAGTTTGCAGTGGGGGGAATTTTTCCGCCCGGGGCCCGTAGGGGGCACAAGCGGGGTTCAGGTGGCGGGGCCATCGTTTTACCCCAAGGAGAACCCGCTTTTTCCACGGGGAAAAAATTTGGAAAGACTGACCTGTCAAAGAATCACGGGATCGGCCAGGATTTCACACACCAATGCCTTAGGCGCAGTCTGGTTCAAACTACCTGCCTCAGGGCCCCTATTCTGATGCCGCCACCCGCCGATCCACACATCTGCTGACAGTTTCTTTTCCCTCTGCCCCACCACCTCTTTACCCGGCTTGGGATTGCCCCCACCTCAAAACCCCTGTCATTGTCCCTCAGACCTCATGCGCTGTTTCTGTTGCCGTACATCCACACGTGCCATTGTCCCCTGCTGCCCCCATCTGCTGCGTGGGTGCTGCCCCGTCCTCCACACGTGCATTGTGCCCCTCCTGACCTCATACTGCTGCCCCCCCTGACCCCCACACTGTGTGATTGTGCCCCCTTGTGGCCTAAACTGTTTTTGCCGCCTCCAGAATGCATTGTCCCTCCCCACTCATGCTGCTGCTGCGTGACCTCCACACTGTGTGATTGTGCCACTCGTGGCCTAATACTGTTTTGCCACCTCCCAAAAGTCATTTTTGCCCCTGCCTTCCATACGCTGCCGGGCCGTGACCTCCACACTGTGTGATTGTGCCACCTGTGCCTAAAACTTTTTTTGCCGCCTCCAAAGTCATTGTGCCCCTGCCCGATCTCATGCTGCTCTGGCGTGACCTCCACACTGATCATTGTGCCACTCTGTGGCCTAATACTGTTTTTGGGCCGCCTCCAGAATGCATGTGCCACTGCCTGATCTCATACTGCCCCGCCGTGACCTCCACACTGGGGGGATTGTGCCACTCTGGGCCTAATACTTTTTTGCCGCCTCCAGAATATCATTGGCCACTGCCTGACTCAGCTCTCTGTCCGGGGCCTCCACACTGTATCATTGTGCCACTCTGTGCCTAATACTGTTTTTGGGGCCCCCCCAGAATTCATTGTGCCACTGCCTACCTCATACGCGCCGCCGTGACCTCCACACTGTGTGATTTGCCCTTTTGTGGGCCCAATACTGTTTTGCCGCCTCCAAAATGTCATTTTGCCACTCCTGACCTCATACGCTGCCGCCTGACCTCCACACTTTTGTTTTTTTCCACCTGTGGCCTAATACTGTTTTGCCGCCCCCCGAATGTCATTGTGCCACTGCCCATCTCATGGCTCTGTTTGTGACCTCCAACTTGTGATTGTGCCACTCTGTGGCCTAATACTGTTTTGCCGCCCCCAGAAAAAACCCTTGGCCCTGCCGATCTCAACTGCTGCAACCCGTGACCTCCACCACTTTTTGATTGTGCCATTTTGTGGCCTAATACTGTTTTTTCCACCTCCAAATGTCATTGTGCCACTGCCTGACCTCATACTGCTGCCGCCTGACCCCACACTGTGTGTTTTTGCCCCTTTGCCAAAACGTTTTTTGGGGGCCCCCTCCAAATGTCATTGTGCCACTGCTGACCTCATACGCGCCGCCGTGACCTCCACACTGTGTGATGTGCCACTCTGTGGCCTAATACTGTTTTGCCCCTCCAGAATGTCATTGTCCACTGCCTGACCATTCGCGCTGTTTGGGACCCCACACGTACATTGTCCACTTGTGGCCAATACTGTTTTTTTCCACCTCCCAAAATTTATTGTAAAAAATGCCGATCTCATAGCTGCCGCCGGACCTCCACACTGTGTGATTGTGCCCCTGTGGCCTAATACTGTTTTGCCACCTCCAAATGTCCCTTTGCCCCTGCCTGACTCATGCTGCTGCGTCGTGACCCCCACACTGTATCATTGTCCACTCTGTTGGGCCCAAAACTGTTTTCCCCCCTCCAGAATGTCATTTGGGGCCCCGCCGACCTCAACTGCTGCCCGCCGGACCTTTCCCCCTCAGCCTTTTGCCACTTGTGGGTTCCTCGTGTTTTGCCACCTCCAAATTCATTGTGCCATGGGCCCGACCTCATGCTGCTGTGGGTGCCGCCGTCAAACCCCCCACTCTGTCACTAATGTTGCCACCTAGCTCTCAGCTTGTTTTTTTTTCCCGCTTTTCCCGGCAACTTTATCAGCTACATTCCCGCTTTATTTTTTGCGTTTTGCCCTCTTAAGTGCCCAGGGGAAATTTTTTAGTTAAACGATTCTAAAGCGGCCCGGGAGTCATCTGCGTGTCATACAAAAAACAACATTGTATAAGACCAAACCAAGCTCCCTCTGATATTTAAGCAGGCACAACGTTTTACAGCACCCTGCCCGGGTCGGCAGCCTGGAAATACTGCTTTTTTTTAAAGCGATTTTTGCCGAAAAATTCGGACCGAATTTATTTTTGTCGGAAAATTCGGCGAAGTGACCGAATCGAATTTTTGAGAAATTCGCCCATCTCTAGTTATGATCCTTCATTACATGACCTCCTTCATTTTCTGTTGGCTGCCTAAGTACTTCAGATTTTCTGGGCACCACTGTAGCTATGCCCATGGTCCCAGGCAACTTATTTTGTAAGTTGACGCCCCTCTGGGCCCCTTTTCCCTTGGGTTTGTGGGCCCAATTTCTCCTGTCCCTTTTAGGGATCTGTTGGTCTTTAGATTGTAGTGATCTCCATCCAGTCACCAGATGGTGACCGCTGTAAGTTAACAGGCATTCCAGCCCACTTCTAAGCCAACAACTCAGCCTGGATTAAGCCATGTCTTTTGCTGTGGAGGAACCATACAGCACGCCATCCCTTTTTT
>JAODAL010054314.1:0-5000 GCA_025379985.1 Phyllomedusa bahiana
TAAATTCTTTAAACAATAGCCCAACAAATAAAGATGCATCACACCTTTTTAAAACATACAAAGAATCAAATACCACTGAAACAAAGGAGGATAAGTATAGTCTATTTACATATGGAAGGATGACAGTCCTTACTAATCCCTCATGAACCAACTGTGTACACATGGCTTTCTCAGGAGTAAAAGAAATAATTAAATCAAAGGCCATATATATGGCAATAAGAAAGATTACAAAAATACAAACTGGAATATTATCTATTTTTAGGTAGATCTCCCACTCACAATTCCCCATTACTTTTTCACCAATTCACCAAGTTCATGGAAACACACAACAATCTTTGAGAGGACACGCCAAAGATGAAATGTATTGGCTACTAACGCTGCTAATGTAATACTGCAGATTTGAAAGCTGCCTCCATGTTTCCCTGTTAAAAAACCCTGGCATTGCAAGGCAGTTCCTGGGCTAATTTCAATCAGGGCAGGTGAAAAAATTTTGCCCCCCTCCCCCGCCTCCCCGGGTAAATATTGCCCCCTCAAGCGACACTTGCTCCCCATAAACCAACAAAAATAAAAAAAACTTTGACAATGTGCTACGATAAAAACTACTAATAATTGCATAAGTTACCAAATAACACCGCCCGCTAACCAAAAACCAAGCCACTAAGCCCACATATTACCAACACACAGGGGCCCAAAAATAAACCACCACACCATGACCACTACACCCCCATATAGTGACGAAAAATACAAACTGAAAATTTGTGAATACAAACCATTTACTTTAAAATATTATGGCATCAGTGACCATCAAGGAATCCCAGTGTACCGGGCCTTGCAGACTATAAATGATACAGTAAAGTTATATCTATGACTCACAGGAGACGCTTGAAGAGTTATTCTTTATCTCTTCTTTTTTTTCCATCTGTCCCAGACGCCATGACGACTCTCCCGACTCTTCACTGTAGAATAGCAAAACAAATATCTAAGACTCCCCCTTTATCACACTTCTCTACCAATTCCACTCTATACAAAACCCCCTCTATAGCACCTCTATGTAGCCATATAATATTCACCTGTAGCCACGTATTTCCCCCCATACCAGGGATGGCCCCCGAGCCACGTAGAGCCTCCTATAGAGGTAGTAGCCCCCTAACCGGTATAGCCCCCCGTACCAGTTGATGCCCCCGAGCCAGTGTCTCCCCCCGTAGATAGATGCCGCCCGTAGCCAGTTGAGTCCCCCTGACCGTAGATGCCCCCCTGTACCAGTAATGCTCCCCTTTAGCCATAAGCCCCCCCTTTTAGCCAGTTGCCCCCTTGTAGCCAGTGATGCCCTCCTGTAGCCTGAGCCAAGTAGCAGGATGCCCCCCCTTTGCCATGATGCCTCCCTTTTAGCCAGAATGCCCCCCTGAAGCCATAGATGCCCCCCCTGTAGCCCGTGATGCCCCCCCGTAGCCGTGATCCTCTGTACCATAGTGCCCCTGTACCAGGGGGGCCCCCGTACCAGTGATGTCCTGTAAACAATTATGAAAAAAACAAAAAAGTACTACCCCGGTCCCCGCCTCCCGATCCGGAGCTGCTGAGCGGTGTAAGCGGCATAACATCATCTTGCTGCTTACGCTATACGCAGCTCCCAGGGATCTTACACGGCCGGCAATGCTGCCAACCAAGCAGATCCCAGTGTCGCAGGGGGCGCAGTGAAAGCCGTGCGCCCTCTGCGATGCTGATACAGGGGAGGAGGCAGGACGGGAACAATCCGTCCCGTCTCCTCCCGCACCAGCAGCTGCTGGCTCTGCACGACTGTTATAAAACAGCCGCGCAGAGTCAGGGACAATCCTCCAGGCGGGCGAGGCGGGCAGTAGTCCCCTGAGTCGATTGCTAAGCTCTTATAAATCGACTTGAGGCCTTAACAACTGGCTTAACGACTATTAGCGACTTCACAACACAGTAAATTATATGTCCCCCAGTACAGGTAATAGGGTACCCCATTAAGTTATACGTCCCCCAGTAGGTGGATATATAGTTTATATGTCTCCCAGTAGGTAGGTGTGTAGGTTTTAGGTCCCCCAGTACATATACGGGCAAGTTATAGGTTACCCCAATGGGTATATAGAAAGGTTATATGTCCCCCAGCGGGTATATAGATAGGTTATAGGTCCCCCAGCAGGTATATAGATAAGTTATAGGTCCCCCAGCAGGTATATAGATAGGTTCTAGATTGACCAACAGGTATATAGTTTATAGGTCCCACAGCACATATGTTATTATTATTATTATTATTATTATTATTATTATTTTTGAGCGCCCTTGGTTCCAGAGCGCTGTACATTCAGGTTTCATACATAACATAGGTCAAACAAGTACAAAGGTGACAAATTACTAACTAACAACTGGTACAGAAGGAGTGAGGTCCCTGCCCGTGAGGGCTTACAGTCTATGTAGGTAGATTATAGGTCCCCTGCACATTTACAAGTGGATTATAGCGTCCCCCTGCACATTCATAATAAATTATAGTTTCCCCTGCACATTTATAATTCATTAGAGCGTTCTCCTGCACATTTATAATAAATTATAGCTTCCCCTGCACATTTATAATACATTAGAGCCGCGCATCCCCCTGCACATTTATGAATCATAGGCTATAAGTCCCCTGCACATTTATAATCAATTAATTTACCAGAAGTGTGATTGACTTGGAGTTACATTGTGTTGTGTTCCCTTTATTTTTTCGATCAATGTATATTCTATAGTACCTGTTCTGGCAATATAATTGTCTCCATGCCTTTCACTATTCATTCTGCATAATCCTCTGTTCTTCCCTTTTGTCTCTCTCTTTTTCCTTTATATATTTACCAGTCCCTATTATCTCCCTCTATGTGCTCCTCTGATCCACATTTTCCAATATCACTTCCTCTTTCCACTGTTCTCCTAATTTTGTTTGTACTTTTCCCCTCTTATCTTATAGTTGCATATCCTTATTATCTTCTCATAAGTGCCACTGGCCTCTATCCACTTTATGTTGCTGTCCTGGCTTACTCCTTTCCACTATTGTGTTACCTTTTCTATACATTTCATCGCTTGTCTCCTTGTACATTTTTCTATGTCCCTTACTCTATATCTACGCTTTTCTATGTTCTGGTTCTTAGCCTAGCTCCCTTATTCCATGTCTACGTTTCTCTATATTCTGGTTCTTTGCCCTGCTCCATTCCTCCCTGCTTTTAGTTGTGAATATGCCGACTTTCAGATGCCGGGCATACCCCTCTTACAAGGTGACGTCGCAAGGTTAGTATCTCGAGCGGCGCCGCCCCCAGAGAGTGAACTGCGTCGGGTGCCGGGTGCCGCTGCTCCCTGTCGCCGCTGCAGCCGATTGCTTAGCAACTGCTAGCAACTTGACAAGTAACAATCGGTAGCGGGTGGCGGCGCCGGGGACTGGCGGGCGGTTTCGGCGCCCCCCTCGGATGAGTGGAGCCTCAACGCCCCGAGCGATCGCCCGCCTCGCCCGCCCCTAGGAATGGCCCTGCATGTGCACAACAAATCACAGAGGCACTATTCATTATCAATTGTATGGTTTGAACAGTGATTACATCTGATAAATAACCAGCATTATATCTCAAATAATATAAATATAACATGTATTAACCAAGGGCAAAAATATTAGCCTTAATATAAATTAAGAAGCCCAGAGATCAGTTAAAATATATAAATCACAAAATGGCATTTACAATATGCACATATCTGAGGTGTGAAGCTATAATCATCATGAGCTACAGGCCCAAGATTCAAATTCTATCAATCATCTGGTAGACAGCAGATATGATTGCTGAATATATGATACCTCAAGTTACAATGGCTTCAGGAAACAATGCTTTCAACATACGATGGTCTTTCCTTGGATAATGTATGTTGAGTGTGGTTTCAAGATACAATGTTTCAGACACTGATCCAGCCAACTATCCTGGATATTGTACTTGCTCTGAGTGCTGAACGAAGTGTGGACTGTGTGGATTTATTGGGTTAGTGGCTACATATAGATTGTAGCAAGGTTCTTTTCTCTTGCAGCTTATGTCAGCGGAAACAGTGTAAACACCATTTTTTTCTTTCTTCTGTGCACCTAATTAAGGGAGGGGTTAACTGGTGTCAGGTGATTAAATCAGGAACCTCGCTAGGCAGCTTTAATCCGGGCTTGCGACTACTGTATTCATTACTGTGTCGCTGCCGGGGATTCCTGTACGCTGCGCACAGCGCAGGGTCAGGAGGAGGGGAGCGTACCTCCCATGCTGCTGGCAGTGTGCTGGGGCTGTCTGTAGATGAGGAGGAGGAGCAAGACTGCAGGGAGACCGGGGCGTCGGCTCCTCCCCCTCCAGCCAGTGAACCCCGGGCGTCGGTTCCTCCTCCTGGAGCCAGAGAGCCCCGGGCATCGGCTCCTCCTCCTCCTGCTAGTCAGTGACAGCCCAGCAGAGCTGCCGGGCTATAATGGAGACTGCTGGTAAGTGTCACAGGGTGCAGGTGTATATTGGGTGCTGCTGGTAAGTGTCAGAGGGTGGAGGTGTATAATGGGAGCTGCTGGTCAGTGTCACAGGGTGGAGGTGTATACTGGGAGCTGCTGGTCATTGGCACAGGGTGGAGTTGTATACTGGGAGCTGCTGGTCACTGGCACAGGGTGGAGGTGTATACTGGGAGCTGCTGGTCACTGGCACAGGGTGGTGGTGTATAATGGGAGCTGCTAGTCACTGGCACAGGGTGGAGGGTATTTCTGGGGTTTCTGTCACTGGCACAGGGTGGAAATGTATACTGGGAGCTGCTGGTAAGTGTCTCAGGATGGAGGTGTATATAGGGAGCCTCTGTTCATTGGCACAGGGTGGAGGTGTATACTGGGAGATGCTGGTAAGTATCTCAGGGTGGAGGTGTATACTGGGAGCTGCGGTAAGTGTCACAGGGTGGAGGTGTAGACTGGGAGCTGCTAGTAAGTGTCACAGGGTGGAGGTGTATACTGGGAACTGCTGGTC
>JAODAL010054314.1:10000-24714 GCA_025379985.1 Phyllomedusa bahiana
TTGATGAGGACAGCATGACGAGAAACCACAAATAGATGATTATTGTAGCTGACCGCACTTGGGAGCCGGGTGAGGCAAGGGCTTTTTTTCATCATCGTCAGAGAAGAGGGCGTCAGCATGTGCGTCAAGGCAGCAGTGCAGCCAGCAAGGTAGGTCGTGTGGCCGTGAGTGCTGCAGGATAGCCAGCATGTGAGGTCGGGAGCTCCAAGCGGCGAACGGGGTAAAAAACCCGCTTCTGCGAGGTCCAAGAGAAAGTAGCGGCCACAGGCTCATGAGGCAAGCGACGGCAGTAGGTCACTCAGTGCGGAGCTGGCGGAGTTAAAATCCGATACTCGGGGGGGGGGGGGGGGGTGGGGGGGGGGGGATACTCGGCGGTGTGGCAAGTTTCTTTTTCTAAGAAACCGTAGTAGCCGAATATGGTTATCTGTAAGAATCTGTGGGCAGAAAGTGAAGCGTGGGTGCCATGGAGCTAACGTTGGCACCACGGCCCTCGCGTAACACATGCAGCGTCACCATCCGGTGGCCGGGAGAAAACGTGCCTCAGTATGTGGTGGTTTGGTCCATCCTGCCGCCGCAGCAACAGCACATCAGCACAGCATGCCCATGCACTCATGCCAATGAGCACCAGTCCAAGGCTCACCACCTTCCTGCAGAAGGAGCTGTTTCTCTTTGACATCATCCTCCCGTTCCAGATGCTCCAGCTCCTCGCTACTCATGAGCGCCACAGTCAATTCAGCGAGGCCGAATTGCAAAGATTACAACAGGAATGCCGTCCAACCATCCTAAGTGTGGCATCACTGACCCGTGCTCCCGTCAAGTGTGTTTGGTAATTGCAGTCCCTCCCTTTCCAAAAGGATTGGACCTCTGCACCATTCAGAGAACTAATGGCTTGTGCGTCGAAGCCGAGATGGAGAGTTCCAAGCCGTAATTCTTTTCCCGAGCAAAAAGGCAGTACCAGCACTTTCATAAATATGTGAGAGAACAGAAGGTGGGTCAGTCCTTGAGCTTATCGGTTTGTTCCAAGGTGCAACGGCAGCGCGGAAGGTCTGGAGCTGTAACTACGGTCAGTGGGCCATAACATGTCCTTTACGGCCCCACTGGGTGAATGTGCTTCCAGCCCAGGCACACCGCCAACAATTTGAGACATGAGACCGCCGCTTTCCTTCCTTCCACGGTTGTCCAAACTGCTGCAGCCGGTGCGCCAATTGTCCGCCCGTCCTCCTCCTCCACCACCACCACCATCTTCTCAGCCTTCCACAAGTACTCTGCTGACATCAAACCACATTGTAGGGCACAGCGGTGTCGAACGCATTTCTACACCTGTCCTTGCCTCGGCTGAACGAAGTCACACAGGTACGTGCAACTGCTTTCCGCGTCTTGCAGCAAGAAATCGTTGTGGTGGCTTTCTCCGCCGCAACTGCAAATCGGAACATTGGTAGGAACAGGAACATGGCGAGGAACATGGGTCCGCGCTGCACCGAGGAGGGATGGTCCATGCGCCCTGATGGCGCACGTGTTCAATCGAGGGTTGTGAAAAGTTCCCTGAAGTCTCTTTCCACCGATCTTTCAGAACCATTTCCTGGAAAATGGCCAGGAAACTGTGCATGCCGTTTACCTCATTCGTACAAAGCCAGGAACCCCCCTCCTCGGAGTAGAGCAAGGCAGAACGGCTTCCCCCACACACCTATGATAAGCGATGTTTCCACCCGCTGGAATTCCAGCCTCACATGGTTGGACCGATGTTATGACAGAGAGAGGCCAATTAACGATTTTTTGATGATCCAGGCAGACAGAAGTACTCCTCCTGTGGTAACTTTGATGTCTGGGAGTGTCAGCTCATGCTTGACACCTGCCGTTTGTTGCAGACCGATATCGTGAGGACAGTGGCGCGACGTTATATGTGTCAGTCGCCAGGCCTACGGACTGAAAAACGTCATTCCACTGCTTCATGGTCCTTGAACAGATGCTGAAAAAAACTCTGGGCAGGTGGACTGAGGACAGGCGACTACATCTCCGTGGCCACATGAGTCCTGTGTGGGACGTGAAATGGAGGAGTAGGACAATGGAGCAGATGCGTTGTGATCGCTGGGTTAAATGAGTGATTTTTCTACCCAGCTTGTCAAAAGGAGGAGGAGCAGGTGCAGCTGGGAGGAGGTGGAGATGGAGTGCGAGAGAGAGGAAAGACTAGGCAGATGACGCGCCCCAAGCACCGTGGGCAGTATACAGTGAAATGGAGGTGTCAGGGAAGCCCCCTCGGATTCCACTTGTGTAGGCAGAGGGCCCGCAGCATGCTTATTGCTGGCTAGTGCAGCCGAATAGTCAGCCACTGCAGAGGTAATGACTTCTGGCTCCTCCCACCCCTATTGAACCCTCGCTAACCGTCCAAAATGGAGCCTTTTTCCCCAGCTATTGAGAGGGAAGACAAACCTCAAATACTATAGTGGGAAATCCTCCTAATCAGTTGGGTGCCTCTGCCTATGGTGCGGCAGTCGTCCCTCCTCTTGACGAGGTCTGACCAGGGGGTCCTCAGCGTGCTCACCGTACTATACTGCCCGCGGTTGCTGTGGGGGAAGGTGGGGGGGGGGTTAGGAGCATACCAGCTCCATCAGAAGTACCCTAAGTACAGGAGTCGCGCTGATGAGGCAGCTAGCTTCCTTCACCCGCCCTATTTAGGAGGTCAGTCGCCATCAGGCAGCAGCAGCAGGACCTGGAGCCTGACCCTGAACAACAGGATTGTGGCGTCTTACTTGGAGACAGCACTTTGCCACCTCAGTTAGAAGATCCGCTGGACTACGGGCAGCCAAACTTGGATGTGGTGGCACGCAAAGTCTAGTGCCGAGTTTTGCAGTGAGACGCTGTCCTGTGCCCTGCCAGTAGTGTGGCAAATCATAGCGGGTGTTTCAATGCGGCGGGGTGCCATCTTTACCCCAAGGAGAACCCGCTTATTCCACGGAAATGTATGAACGACTGACCTTCTGTCATAGATGAATCCAGGCTTGTGGACAGGCATATTTCCACACACACAATGCCTTAGGCGTCAGTTGGTTCAAACTACCTGCCTCAGCCACTTTTCGATGCTGCCACCCCGCCTGATGCCAAACATCTGCTGACAGTATCTCCATCTGCGAGCGCGCGACCGATCTTTACCAGGGACTGTGGTAATGCCACACCCACGATCAAAGCGACCCTGTCATGTGTGCCAACATCTACCTCATGCCTGGCTGCTGCTGTTGCCGTGACGATCCGACACTGTCATTGGAGCCACTGTCTGACCTCATGCTCTAGCTAGCTGTTGCCGTAGACATCCACACTGTTCATTGTGTCCACTCTCTGACCTCATGCCTGCTGCTGTGGCTGCTGCCATGTCCTCCATACTGTGCATTGTGCCACAGCCAGACCGCATGCTGGCCTGCCGCTGCCGTGACCGTCCGTCGCCATGGACATTAGCCACTCTGAGTGGCCTCCTCCCTGTTTTGCCACCTTCCAGAATGTCATAGTGGCCACTCTCTGACCTTCAGAAGCTGCTGCTGGTGACTCCCGTGCCCTGTGCCCTCCACACTGTGGGGGCCATTGTGCCACTGCCTGATCTCGATGCTGTGCTGCTGTCTGTGACCTCCACACTGTCGAGCATTGTGCACTGCTGTGTGCCTAATACTGTTTTGTGTTTGGCCGCCTCCATAATGTCATTGTGCCACTGCCTGATCTCATGCTAGCTGCTGTCGAGTGAGCGCTCCACACTGTGTGATTGTGGCCACTCTGGCCTATACTGTGAGTTGCCACCTCAGAATAGTCATTGTGCCCACGGCCCTGACTCATACTGTAGCGCCGCTGTACCCTCCACACTGTTTATTGTGCCACTCTTGGCCTAATACTGTTTTGTTGGCCGCCGCCAGATCAGAATGTCATTGTTGCAGAAGCAGGCCTGATCTCACACGCTGCCGGCCGTGACCCTCCACCGTGTGATTGTGCCACGCTGTGGCATAATACTGTTTTGGGGGGGGCGCGCCTCCAGAATGGCATTGTGTCCACTGCCTGATCTCATACTGCTGCCTGAGCCGTGACCTCCACTACTGTGTGATTGTGCCACTCTGTGCCTAATTACTGTTTGTGTTGCCGCCTCCAGAATGTCATTTGCTCCCACGTGCCTGATCTCATGCTGCTACTGTCTCGTGAACTTCCACACTGTATCATTGAGCCACGTCTGTGGTCCCTAATACTGGTTTGAGGCCGCCTCCATGAAGTCATGGTGCCACTGCCTGACCTCATACTGCTGCTGCCCTATGTACCTCCGCTCTCAGTCATTGTGCCACTCTGTGGCTCCTCCTCGTGTTTTGCCAACTCCAGAAGACATTGTGGCCACTGCCTGACCTCATGCTGCTGTGGCTGCCGAGCGCCGTCCCTCCACACTCCTGTCACTAATGTTGCCACCTTGAGCTCTCAGCATGTTTTTTTTTTTTTCTTTTTTCCAGCTTTTCTATCTACGCTGGCATGACTTTATCAGGCTACATTCCCGCTTTGAGTTTTTTGGTCCGGTTTTGCCCTCTTAAGTGCCCAGGAATTTTATAGAGAAGCGGATTCTAAGACGCGCAGTCATCTGCGGTGTCATACTAAACACAACATTGTATGAAGACTCAAACCAAGCCCCCTCTGCCATATTTAAAGCATGGCACAACGTTCTAAAAGCACCACTCCTGCAGGCTCTTGTGCACCTGAAATAGAGCTGCTTTTTAACGATTCGTGAGCCGAAGTAAATTCGAAAACGAATTATTTATTGTGTTGTCGGAAAGTTCTGCGAAGTGACCGAATCGAACTTTTTGAGAAATTCGCTCATCTCTAACTGCAGCTCCTTAATGTTGATGTCCAGATCTGGAAATTTTTTGCTTCTCTGGATTTCCATGCCATTTTCCACTTTGGATAATTATTGTAATAAAAGACCAAAGCGTCTTGTCGTTTGCAGTTGCCATCACAATTGATCACGGCCAGAAGTGCCTTTGGTATGGCATGAACAGTAACAAAGATTGCTGTAAGCTGTTCAGTTGGCCCCCTGATGCTGCATTTGGTCTTCTCTCTGTTGGATGTCTGGATAGTAGTCAACTGGATTACTGTATTTTCCAGCCTAGTAATTGTAATCTTGAAGTCGGCAGGCGCCCCACCGTTCAATTCTAGCTGGCATCTTAGCTCTGGGGTTTCCAAAAATTATGAGGAGTGCTTGATGATCTGTAACTATGGTGAATGGAGCTCCATAGAGAAAGAGATGAAAGTGTTCACACCCCCAAACAACAGCTAGGCTCTCCTTTTCAGGCTGAGAGTATCGTTTTTCAGTATTCGTTAATGCTCTGCTGGCATATGCAATGATGGAAGGGTCTGGATTATTAGGTAAGTATTGCGTTAGAATGGACCCCAGTCCCACTGGACTTGCATCCACAATCAACTCAGTGCATAAAGTGGGATCAAAGTAAGCCAAGGTAGTTGTGGAGCACAGTTCCCTTTTAATTGCATCAAAAGAGGTTTGACACTCTGTGGACCACTTGAATTCACAGCTGTGTTTCGTGAGATCCCTCAGTGGTGCACTAATGGTGGAAAAATTCTGAATATATCTAGCACAGTAACTGGACATTCCAAGAAAAGACCGAACTTCACTGACATTCTGAGGAATGGAGGCCATTTTTATTGCCTGTACCTTTTTGGGATCAGGCTGTACTCCTGCCGCTGAAAAAATGTGACCATAAAACTCCAAGGACATTTTGTTAAATTCACACTTCTCTTTGTTTAGAGTGAGTCCCCGAGATGCTAGGCATTGAAAGACCTCATGTAATGCACTATTGTGTTCAGCTTGGGTTTTACCATAAACTTGAATGTCATCACTGTAATTGAAAGCATTGGGAATATGTTGGATCACACTTCTTATAGCATCCTGAAAGATTTCTGCGGCTGAACAAACCCCAAATGTCAACCGTTTGTACCGCCTGAGGCCTAAATGTGTAGAAAATGTTGTTAGGTATCTGGACTCTGGACTTAGTTCTAGCTGATGGTAACCTTTGTTAAGGTCCAGCTCTGAAAATATAGTTGCTCCATTCAGTAAATGAATAATATCATGTATTGTGGGAGAGATGTGCCTTTCTCTCTGAATGGCAGTATTTGGCAGGCACATGTCCACACAAAGTCTCACCTGGTCGGGATTTTTGGGTTTTGGAACAACAACAATTGGAGAGACCCATGGAGTGGGGCCTGTAACAGTCTCAATGATGTCATCATCTTCTAAAGATTGAAGTTCTTTTTCCACCTTCTTTCTCAGATGAAATGGAATGCGCCTGTGGGATTGTGCGACCGGACAAACATTTTCATCCACATGAAGATGTGCTTGAAAGTCCTTCAATTTTCCAAGTCCACTGAACAAAGGCGAAAATTCATTAATCATAGTTTGTACATCCTTGTCAGCTGGATCAGTTATTGTATGAATGATCTGAATGAGACCCAGATTCAGGGCAGTGTGGTAGCTGAGAAGACAGCTTCCAGAGCCCTTTAAGATGTAAAAACTTGTTTTCTGTGTCTTGCCCTTGTAGCTGATTTCTGCTTCAAATTTTCTGACGGTTGGTAATGGGTTCTGAGATTCATATGGGAAGATTTTGGTCTGAACAGTTTCCAAGACAGGCTGTATCTGCAATTTCTCATATGTATCGCTGTCTATGATGTTCACTGATGCCCCAGTATCAATGGTGAAAATAATATCAGTTCTAAGAACAGTGATTGTAACACTTGGAGACTGTAGGGATTTTGGTGTAGAAGTAATGTAAACATAGTCCTCACTTGTGGTAGATGTCTCCTCTGCAGTCTGATGTATGACTTTTACATTGGCCTGTTTTGCTGGACTGTAAAGACGTTTGGTAAGTGCTGATCTGCACACTGCTGCAAAATGGTTCTCTTTACCGCATTTGCTGCAGGTTTGTCCTAACGCTGGACATTTATTTGCATGAGGAAAGTCTTTCCCACACCGGTAACATTTTTTTGGTTTCAGGGTTTCAGCGTCTGTAGTAGCTTTATGTTGGAGGGTATGCACCTGGATGTCATCCCCCTTTTCCATCACAGTGGCCTGATGATCTGCTATTTCTATGGCACGGGCCATTTTGAGAAGGTCATGCAGAGAGTAATCCTGCTGCAGCGCTTTGTGTCTTATAGTGGATGATGTGCACGACACAATGATTTGAGTTATAATTTCATCATCAACATCAGTAAATGCACACCCCTGTGCCAGTTCCCTTAAGCGTGTGACATATGTGTCCATGGATTCTTCTGGAAGCTGTTTAGCAATCCTGAACTTGTATCTCTCATATCTGATGTTTTGCTTAGGGTTGAAGTAATCTGTTAGGGCTTTGGCGCAGCGGCTATAAGTGTCAGTGTCTGTAGCAGGTAGGGTGCTGTAAATGTCATACACCTCTGTGCCAGCATAGTGCAACAATAGAGCTCTTTTTCTTTTGTCATCTTTTATGTCTGTTGCTTCCAGAAAGTTCTCAAACCTGTGCATCCATTTTATCCAGTTATGAGCCAGGTTATGACTGTCAGTTGTATCAAACTTTGGGAACACGTGCATGTAGTCTGCCATCCCAGCTGTATTCAGTAATGCAGTATAGGAGATGAATGTGCAGGTTTCTGGGTACAATCCTTATATGTGGATCTATATGCACAGTCCTTGGTATCTGGATTATGCAGATGGCAGTCTGTACTCACAGCAGCAGAACTCTCATCCCATCCTCGTCGCCAGTTGTAAGGTCCTCATGAAGTAAGAGAAGTCAAGGATGAAATACAACAGCATCTGCTTTTTATTGCTCTCTCCACATTCTGAAATACACCTTAGCCTCTAGCAAGCAATGCCACTTCCTGGTTCCTGTGTTCTCCTCTTAAAGATGCAGAAATACTTACTATATGTTACGCTGGTAAGTGTCACAGGGTGGAGGTGTATACTGGGAGCTGCTGGTAAGTGTCACAGGGTGGAGGTGTATACTGGGAGCTGCTGCTCAGTGTCACAGGGTGGAGGTCTATACTGGGAGCTGCTGGTCATTGGCACAGGGTGGAGGTGTATACTGGGAGCTGCTGGTAAGTGTCACAGGGTGGAGGTGTATACTGGGAGCTGCTGGTCACTGGCACAGGGTGGAGGTGTATACTGGGAGCTGCTGGTCACTGGCACAGGGTGGAGGTGTATACTGGGAGCCTCTGGTCATTGGCACAGGGTGGAGGTGTATACTGGGAGCTGCTGGTCATTGGCACAGGGTGGAGGTGTATACTGGGAGCCGCTGGTCAGTGTCACAGGGTGGAGGTGTATACTGGGAGCTGCTGGTCAGTGTCACAGGGTGGAGGTGTATACTGGGAGCTGCTGGTCACTGGCACAGGGTGGAGGTGTATACTGGGAGCTGCTGGTAAGTGTCACAGGGTGGAGGTGTATACTGGGAGCTGCTGGTAAGTGTCACAGGGTGGAGGTGTATACTGGGAGCTGCTGGTCACTGGCACAGGGTGGAGGTGTATACTGGGAGCTGCTGGTCAGTGTCACAGGGTGGAGGTGTATACTGGGAGCTGTTGGTCACTGGCACAGGGTGGAGGTGTATACTGGGAGCTGCTGGTCACTG
Organism: Phyllomedusa bahiana; assembly: GCA_025379985.1. Lineage (NCBI taxonomy): Eukaryota > Metazoa > Chordata > Amphibia > Anura > Hylidae > Phyllomedusa > Phyllomedusa bahiana. Next base: position 18,619 of record JAODAL010054314.1, read on the forward strand.
GCACAGGGTGGAGGTGTATACTGGGAGCTGCTGGTCACTGGCACAGGGTGGAGGTGTATACTGGGAGCTGCTGGTCACTGGCACAGGGTGGAGGTGTATACTGGGAGCTGCTGGTCACTGGCACAGGGTGGAGGTGTATACTGGGAGCTGCTGGTCACTGGCACAGGGTGGAGGTGTATACTGGGAGCCTCTGGTCATTGGCACAGGGTGGAGGTGTATACTGGGAGCTGCTGGTCATTGGCACAGGGTGGAGGTGTATACTGGGAGCCGCTGGTCATTGGCACAGGGTGGAGGTGTATACTGGGAGCCGCTGGTCAGTGTCACAGGGTGGAGGTGTATACTGGGAGCTGCTGGTCAGTGTCACAGGGTGGAGGTGTATACTGGGAGCTGCTGGTCACTGGCACAGGGTGGAGGTGTATACTGGGAGCTGCTGGTAAGTGTCACAGGGTGGAGGTGTATACTGGGAGCTGCTGGTCACTGGCACAGGGTGGAGGTGTATACTGGGAGCTGCTGGTCACTGGCACAGGGTGGAGGTGTATACTGGGAGCTGCTGGTCAGTGTCACAGGGTGGAGGTCTATACTGGGAGCTGATGGTCATTGGCACAGGGTGGAGGTGTATACTGCATAGTTGCCAACTTTTGAAAATGAATAAGCAGGAGATTTCAGTGGGCGGCGCGCATAGCGCGTCGCGGCAAAAATTTGCATGGACATGCCCATCTTGTCGGTATGCCACGCCCCTTCAAAAAGCCACACCCACTCCACCTAACTGCATAACGGCTTTGGAAGAAAGCCAGGTAGATGCCCTTATAGCCAGGTAGTAACCCCCCATAAGCAGGTAGTGCCCCTTACAGGCAGGTAGATGCCCCCTTGTAGCCAAGTAGATGGCCCCTCTGTAGCCAGGTAGGTGCCCCCCTTTGTTAGCCGGAGGTGCCCCCCTTTGTTAGCAGGTGGTGCCCCCCATTGTTGCCAGGTAGATGCCCCCTTGTGCCAGTATATGCCCCTCTGTTGCAGGTAGTGCCCCCATTGTTAGACCAGGTAGATGCCCCCTCTGTTGCCAGGTTAAGTGGCTCCCCATTGTTGCCAAGGTAGGGCCCATTGTAGACAGGTTGTGCCCCCTCTGTGCAGTAGTTGTCCCTCTGTTTGCAGGTATGTGCCCCCATTGTTGCATGTAGTGCCCACATTGTTGCAGGTAGTGCCCCTATGTGCCAGGTAGATGCCCCCCATTGTTGCCAGGTAGATGACCCCCTTGTTGCCCAGGTAGTGCCCCCTCTTTGCAGGTAGATGTCCCCTCTGTTGCCAGGTTTGTGCCCCCCTCTGTTGCCTGGTAGATGTCCCCTCTGTTGCCAGGTATATGCCACCTCTGTTGCAGGTGATGCCCCTCTGTTGCCAGGTAGTGCCCCCACTGTTGCCCAGGTAGATGTCCCTCTGTTGCCAGGTAGTGCCCCATTGTTGCCAGGTAGTGCCCACCCCCCATTAGTTGCACAGGTAGATGTCCCCTCTGTTGCCAGGTAGTGGCCCATTGTTGCCAGTGTAGTCGCCCCCATGTTGCCAGGTAGATGTCCCCTCTGTTGCCAGGTAGATGCCCCCATTGTTCGCCAGGTAGTGACCCTCTGTTGCCAGGTAGTGCCCCCTCTGGTGCCAGGAGATGTCCCCTCTGTTGCCAGGTAGTCGCCCCATTGTTGCCAGGTAGATGTCCCCTCTGTTGCACGGTAGATGTTCCCCTCTGTTACTCAAGTAGATGCCCTCTGTTGCCAGGTAGTGCCCCATTGTTGCCAGTAGATGTCACCCTCTGTACGCCAGGTAGATGCCCCCTCTGTTGCAAGGTTAGTGCCCCCTTTGTTGCCAGGTAGATGTCCCTTGTTGCAGGTAGTGCCCCATTGTTGCAGGTAGATTGTCCCTCTGTTTGCAGGTAGTGCCCCCCATTAATGGTTGCCAGGCAGAGCCCCCCATATAGGTATATAAAAATAAATAATAAAAATCCACTTACTCACCAGGCTCATGCAGACGGCCGCTCGGATGATCTCCTCAGTGCCGCTGGGGGGATGTGAGAGCAGTCCGCGCGTCACTCCCTGCAGCCGCGCGTCACTTCCCTGCGTCGCTGACCTGTATGTAGTAGCGCACACATCTGGCGCTGGAATTCAGGGGGAGGAGGAGGTCGGAGCGATTCCTTCCTGCCTCCTCCCTGCACAGCAGAGACTCGGGCGGGGTGAAGTGGGTGCAGGGCCGCTTCACCGCCTGTAGGAGCGGCCGTCAGGCGCAGAGTTAGCACACTAGCGCTACTTCTGTCGCCGCAGGCAATTTAAAAGGACCCCGCGCTATCTGGCGGCTGGGAGGAATGCCAACGCACCCCGGGGGGGCGGGGAGGGGACCCCAAATAGCGGGACACTCCGTCCAAAATATGGGAGAATGTTGGCATGTATGGTTACTGGGAGCTGCTGGTCCTGGACAGGGGGGAGGTTGTATACTGGCAGTGTGCGTCATTGGGCACAGCGGTGGAGGTGTTACTGGGAGACGCTGGTAAGTGTCACAGGGTGGAGGTGTATACTGGGAGTTGCTGGTAAGTGTCACAGGGTGGAGGTGTATACTGGGAGCTGCTTGTCACTGGCACAGGGTGGAGGTGTATAATGGGAGCTGCTGGTAAGTGTCACAGGGTGGAGGTGTATACTGGGAGCTGCTGGTCACTGGCACAGGGTGGAGGTGTATACTGGAGCTGTGGTCACTGCACAGGGTGGAGGTGTATACTGGGAGCTGTGGTCAGGCCAGGGTGGGAGGGTGTATACTGTGAGTGGCTGGTCATTGGTCACAGGGTGGGGTGTATAATCGGGAGCTTGATGGTCATGGCACGGGTGGAGGTGTATCTGGGAGTGTTTGTTCATGGCACAGGGTGGAGGTGTATAATGGGAGCTACTGTCACTGGCACAGGGTGGAGGTGTATACTGGGGAGCTGCTGGTAAGTGTCTCAGGGTTGGTGGTGTATACTGGGAGTCTGTGGTCACTGGGCACAGGGTGGAGGTGTATATGGAGCTGTGGTACACTGGCACAGGGTGGAGTTGTATACTGGGAGCTGCTGGTTGTTTTTTTTTCGTCACTGGCACAGGGTGGGAGGTGTATATGTGAGTTGCTGGTCATTGGCCGGGTGGAGGTGTAACTGGGAGCTGCTGGCACTGGCCTGGGTGGAGGTGTATACTGGAGTGTTGTTAACTGGCACAGGGTGGAGTGGAAAAACTGGGAGCTGCTGGTCACTGGACCACAGGTTGGGAGGTGTATACTGGGAGCTGTGGTAAGTGTCCACTGGGTGGAGGTGTTATACTGGGAGTGTTGCGTCACTGGCAACAGGGTGGAGGTGTATACTGGGGAGCTGATGGCCAGTGTCACAGGGGGGAGGTGTATATGGGAGCTGCTGGATCACTGGCAAAGGGGTGTGAGGGCTGTATACGGAGCCGCTGGCAGTGTCCACAGGGTGGAGGTGTATATGGGAGCTGCTGGTTCACTGGCACAGGGTGGAGGTGTATACTGGGATTTGCTGGTCACTGGCACAGTGTGGATGTGTATACTGTGGAGGTGGTGGTCGATTGTGCACAGGGTGGAGGTGTTTTATACTGGGTAGGACGTGGTAAGGTGTCTCAGGGTGGAGGTGTATACTGGGAGAGCTGGTAAGTGTCACAGGGTGGAGGTGTATCTGGGAGCTGTGGTCACTGGCGCGGGGTGAAGGAGTATCTGGGAGCTGTTGGTCACTGGCACAGGGTGGAGGTATATACTGGGAGCAGCTGGTCAGTGTCACAGGGTGGAGGTCTAAACTGGGAGCTGATGGTCATTGGCACAGGGTGGAGGTGTATACTGGGAGCGGCTGGTCGGGGGCACAGGGGGAGGAGGTATATTCTGGAGCTGCTGGTCAGTGTCACAGGGTGGAGGTGTATACTGGGGCTGATGGTCATTGGCACTGGGTGGAGGTGTATAGATGGGAGCTGTTTCCCATGGCCAGGGTGGGAGGTTATACTGGGAGCTTTCTGGTCATGGCACAGGGTGGAAAGGGGTTTTACTGGGAGCTTCTGGTCATGGCACAGGGTGGAGGTGTATATACTGGGAGCTGCGGTCATGGACAGGGTGGAGGTGTATAAATGGGGTGGGTTGGTCACTGGCACAGGTGGAGGGGGTTACTGGGGGCTTGGTATTACAGGTGGAGGTGTATACTAGGAGCTGCTGGTCACTGGCCAAGGGTGGAGGTGTATACTGGGAGCCTGGCCGTGTCACAGGTTTGGGGGTGTAACTGGGAGCTGTTTGGGCACGGCACAGGTTGGAGGGTATAACTGGGAGCTGCTGGTCACTGGCCACAGAGGGTGGTGGTCCCCGGTAGGGTAATAGGAGCTGCTGGTCATGTCACAGGGTGGAGTTTTATACTGGGGGGCGCTGGGGGTCACAGTGGAGGTGTATATGGGACGCGGTCATGACAGGGTGGGGTGTTAATGGGGGCCCGTGGTAAATGTACAGGGGGAGGGGTATATGGGAGGTGGGAAATGCACTTTTGGGGGTTAACTGGGAGCTGGGTCACTGGCCAGGTGGGGTGTATTCTGGGAGTGCGGCATGACAGGGGGAGGTTATCTGGGGCTGTGGTCATGGCACAGGGGGAGGGTAACTGGGAGGGGTATGACAGGGTGGGGGTGTTTGGGGCTGGTAGGCACAGGGTTTTTGGGAAAAAAAACCCCCCCCCCCGGGAATTCCCCGGGGGGGGGGGGGGTGGGTTTTTTAAAAAGGGGCCCCCCCGGGAAAGGCCCCAAAAAAAAAAGGGGGGGGGGGGGGGGTTTTTGGAAAGGGGAAAATTTTGGGGGGGGAAAAAAAAAGGGGGGGGGGGTTTTGGGGGCCCCCCCCCCTTCAAGGGGGGGGGGGGGGTTTTTGGGGCCCCTTTTTTAAATTTTGGGGGGCCCCCCCAAAAAAGGGGGGGGTTTGGGGGGGGGGGGCCCGGGGTTGGGGAAAAAAAAGGGTTAAGGAAAAACGGGGGGGTTTCCCCGGGGGACCGGGGGGGGTTTTTTAAAAAACCCTTTGGGAAAAAAGGGGTTTAAAAAACCCCCCCCCCCCCCTTTTTTTTTGGGGGGGTTTTTAATTTTGGGGGGGGGTTTTTGGGAAAGGGGTTTTGGGGGGGGGGGGAAATTTTGGGGGGAAAAGGGGGTTTTCCCCCCGGGGCCTTTTGGGAAAGGGGGGGAAAATGGGGAAAAACCCGGGGGGGGGGGGGTGGAAAAATTTTTAAAAAGGGGCCCCCTTTTTTTTGGGGAAAAAAAAGGGGGGGGGGGGCCCCCCCTTTTTTTTTTCCCCCCCCCCCGGGGGGGGGGGGGGAAAAATTTTTTACCCCCCTTTTTTTGGGGGGGGGTTTTTGGGGGGGGCGGGGGAACCGGGGGGGGGGGGGGGGGTTAAAAAGGGGGGGGGGAAAAATTAAAAGGGGAAAAAGGGGGGCCCCCCCCCCAAAAAAAAAAAGGGGGGGAAAAAAAAAAACCCCCCCTTTTTCCCCCCCCCGGGGGGGGGGGGGGGTTTTTTAAACCCGGGGAAAAAAACCCCCCCTTTAAAAAGGGGGGGGGGGGGTTTAAAAAAAAGGGGGAAAAAGGGGGGGGGGCCCCCCCCCCCAAAGGGGGTTTGGGGGGGTTCTGGGGGGGGGGCCCCCCCCCCCCGGGGGGGGGCCCCCCCCCCCCCCGGGGGGGGGGGAAAAAGGGGGAGGGGGGCCCCCCGGGGGTTCCCCCCCGGGGGAAAATTTTAAAAAAAAATTTTGGGTTCCCCTTTTTTTTTTTTTTGGGCCCCCCTTTTTGGGGGGGTTGTAAACCCCCCTTTTTCCCGGGGGGAAAAAAAGGGGGGGGGAAATTTAAAAGGGGGTTTTTAAAAAAAAACCCCCCCCCCCCCCCCCAAAAAAAAGGGGGGAAAATTTTAAAAGGGAAATTTTTTTTTCCCCCCCAAAATTTCCCGGGGGGGGGTTTTTTTTTAAAAAAAAAGGGGTTTTTTACCCGGCCCGGGGGGAAAAAGGGGGTTTAAAAAAAAAAATTTTTTTTTTTGGGGCCCCGGGGGGGGGGGGAAAAAAATTTTTTCCCTTTTTTTGGGGGGTTTAAAAATTTCCCC
>JAODAL010054315.1:0-24712 GCA_025379985.1 Phyllomedusa bahiana
TGAATTATACCAGTAAAAAGGAATTGCAGCTGGAATTCAGCTATATTTACTGCCAAAACCCCAGCTTAAAGGGGTAGGGGCACAGTTTGGGAAACTCCTGCCATCCAATGGACAAAACAGAAGTTACTGCAAACTGTAACGGTCTGTGGAATTGGGGAATTGTTCTCTTCTCCTTTTTTTCTCCATCTGACCCAAAACTCCATGATGTATTCTCTGAGTTGTAATCTTCTCTTTTTTTCTCTTTCCGGTACTGAATGCAATGTCTTCTTCTCCCGGTCACTGCTCCTCCGTGTAGAATTTACCACAAAAACATCTTAGACTCCTCTCTTTTCCAGCACTTCTCTATCAATTCCCAACTCTGTACAAACTGCCCATCCATAGAGTCACTAATAGTAATAGTGCTCCCTTTGGTGCCCCACACATTAATTGTACCCCAAACAGCATATGTTATACCCTAAAAATTAGAAATTAAAAAAGTCAGATAAGTGGCATGTTAATAGGTAGACCCCCCATTAGGTAGGTATACAAGCTCCCCCAGTAGGCAGGTAAGTATATAGACCTCCCAAGGTAGGTAGATATATAGGTACTCTCAGAATATATGTGTATAGGCCCCATCAGTAAGTTGACAGGTTCATTCAGTAGGTAAAGAGATATATAATCCTCAATTAATTAGCCCCTCAGTGGGTATATAGGTTCCCTCAGTAAATATAATAAACTTTTCATACATATAATTGATGATATAAGAAACCTGGAATCCAATCTTATATACACGGATCTCTCTGCAGCAGAATTAGATTGCACTCTGTGCCAAATACCTCAGATTTTAGAGTTACTGGGGTGAAATACCTTTCAACATACAGTGTGTGGTGTCAAAAATTACACATGTTCCGGAAACCAGCGTTTTTTATTTTGGATTTTACTCTCTGCCAAAGATTTACTTTTTTTTACTTATTGTGGTGAACTAACTTTGAAATACAATTTGTGTATTTCTCACACACACAACTCCATTACAGCCATTTCAGTCTTTTGGGATATTGCTCTCTGTGCCAAAGAGTTACTTTTTTCACTTATAAGGTGAAACAACTTTGAAATGCAGGTTGTGTATTTGCATATACACACATCTCCATTATAAGCTGGTTATTATTTTGGGATATTTCTCTCTGTGCCAAAGTTACTTTTTTCACTTATAAGGTGAAACACCTTTGAAATACAGCTTGTGTATTTTTTCATATACACACATCTACATTACAGGCAGGTTATTATTTTGGGCTTTTATCCTCTGGGCCAAACACTAAGTTTGTGACACTTATTTGTCTAAAAAAAATCTTTGAAATACAGCTTGTGTTTTCGTCATATATACATCTCCATTATAGGCAGGTTATGATTTTGGGATATTGCTCTCTGTGCCAAAGTTACTTTTTTCACTTATAAGGTGAAACACCTTTGAAATACAGCTTGTGTATTTTTTCATATACACACATCTACATTACAGGCAGGTTATTATTTTGGGCTTTTGTTCTCTGGGCCAAACAGTAAATTTGTGACACTTATTTGTCTAAAAAAAAACTTTAAAAATATAGCTTGGGTTTTTGTCTTTAACTAAAATTCCATTATAGGGGGTTTTTTATTTTGGGATATGTTTCGGGGCCAAAACAGAAACTTGTGACACTTATTTGTCAAAAAAAAAAATAATTGAAATACAGCTTGTGTTTTTTGTCATATCCCACAATCCCCCATTACGGCAGGTTTTTATTTTGGGAATTGTTTCTTGTGCCAAAGAGAAAATTTTTTTTCACTTAAAATTTTGAAACACCTATGAAAATCAGTTTGTGTTTTCTCATATACACATCTTTTTTTAGGGCAGGTTATTATTTTGGGATACGTTCTTGGGCCCCAAACAGAAAAACCTTTGATGCAGAAAAACAATATCCCAAAAAAATAACTTCCCTGTAAGGGAGATATGTGTAAAAACAAAAAACAAAAGCTGTATTCCAAATTTTTTTTTAGAAAATAAGTCATTTTTGGCCGCTCCATCTGTGCCATATCCACCTCCGCGGGTCTGACCGGGGAGTTCTTCAGAGCTAAAAACGAACCACGCCAGGGCTGCTTAAGGGTGGGGGGGGGTAGGGTATCCCAGCCCTCAGGCAAACCTGGTCGGGATCGTTGATGAGCATTTTTTTCTTCCCCGCCTAGTGGGGGAAGGGTACCCCCACCAGCAGCAGCACATGAACAGCCACCAGCAGGGGGGGGGCCTTTGGACAGCACCCTGCCCCCCCAATTGAATCTCTGGGCCTATGGGCAGCCAAAACAGGATTTTGGCGAAACTTGCTGAGTTTGCACTGGGAAGCCCCTCCTGCCCGGCCAATAGTGTGGCATCAGAGCGGGTTTTCATGCAGGGGGGGCCCATAGTTACCCAAGGAGAACTCATTGTCCACCTGAAATGTGGGATAGGGCTTACCCTTTTGCAAAAGAAAACAGGTGTCGTTGCCCCGGAAAATTTCCACACACCAATGTGATACATCGATTAGATCAGCCAACCCCCCCCCCTCTTCACTGGTCCATTTGTAGCTTCTGTGCTGCTCCCGTCACCACTAGGGCTCCAATGCTGCTGCTGTCACCTCCAGGCCCAGTCACCAGTCACTCTTGGCTTGTTGCTGCTGAGCCGCCAACTCTCATTATGTCCCCCCTAGCTGCTGCACTTTCCCAAAAAATTATGTCCCCTTTGCCATGCTCCGGCCCGATGCTGCTGTTGCTGCTGCTAAGCCACAAAATGGTAATTTTGGCCACCGTGGCTTATCCCCCTGCTGCCACCCCCACAATCTGCATTTTTGCCCCCTCTGTGGCTACTATGCTGCCCCCCTCCATACTATGTCCCCTTGGCCATCCGTGGCCCTTTTCACATGCGCTGCCCTCTCCCAATCTGTCATTGTGCCACTCGTGGCCCACCATGCTGCTGCCCAAACCTTCCCAAAAATCTGTTATTGTGCCACCTGTGGCCCCATTCAGCTGCTGCCCCCCTACACAACTGCCCCTTGGCCCCCTCTGTGGCCTTCTGATGCAGCTGCCCCCCCTGAAAAACCCCCTCCTCTCACTCAACCACCCTTGGTTTCCTAATGCTTTTTCCCCTCTCCCCACCCTTTTAAAGTTGCCCCCTATGTTTTTTGGGTTTTTTCCCCCCTTCTTTTAATCTGTCAGAAGGAATGAAAAGGATAAACACAACCGATTGTTTTGTCGGGGAAACTGTAAGGCCCTATGACATTATCCTTTGTTTTTCATCAGGATTGTCTGTGAAAAGGTAGCCCCAAAAAAAGGAGTGGATCAAAACACAGAAGACACAAAAAAATTTCATTTAAATTTTCATCTCTGTTTTGGTTTAACTCCCCGTTTCTTTTGGCTTTAGCAATACTGATGGTTTTGACCGATTTAAACCCGGGCACTGACAATCAGAGGAAAAGAAAGCAAAAAATGAAACCCCTGACGTAAACACAAAATTATGCTGACAAAACCCCCTCCATCTTTTTGGGGGGGGGGGTGCCAAACATTATCACGTTTTTTAAAAAAAACAGGTTCGTCCCAAATCTGTAATCATCTGATGACAGTGTAAAAGAATTGTGCTCTTTGACGCTATAGTAGGATCTTGGCCCTCTGCTCAGTTTCTTCTAGCTGGCGCTGACATTACCCTGTCAGGCTGCGTTCCCACCTCAGTTATTTGGTCAGTTTTTGACCCCGTAACTGCCCAGATAAGTGAAGTGTGAAGCGATTCTAAGAACGGCACCTGTCATCTGCGTGTCATACTAAAACACAGCATTGTTTTAATACCAAACCACACTCCCTAGGCATATTTCTGCATGGCACAATGTTCTACAACACCAAACAGGCCCTCTGCAGCCAGGAAATGGATTTTTTTTAACGCAATTCATCGCGAATAAATTCAGAACTAAACTAATTTTGGGGAAAAATTCATCGAATCGGCTGGATCAGGTTATTAAGAAATTCGCTCATCTCTAATAATAACTGCTTTTCTTTTTGTCTTTTTATTCTTTAAGTCTCCTCACACTGAAATGGAAAAGAAGAGGAATTACCCAGATGAAAAACTTGTTGATATGTTATATTGCTGGTTTACCACTCATGAATAGTGTTGAGCAATTTTTATCGACAAAGTTGAAATCGGCAAGGTTTTTATGGTGATCGAAATTTCCAGATCATGCGATAATTAAGGTTAAAATCTGAGCATCATCTATTAAGATCGCGCCTTTTTCGGCACTTCCTGTAAATTTGGCGGCCAGCAAATCAGATTACAGAATAGAGCAGGGTGAGATGTGTGTGCGACGTCATGACTGGGATGTGTATGGTTGCGATTGGCTGGAAAAATCACATGACCTCGTTTTACATAGAACAGCGTTTCCTGTTTCAGCCTCAGAATCTCTCAGCGTCTCATAGGGATATTACCTGCGCTCTGCCTGTGGCAAAACATCTCAGCGAAATAAGTCTATTTCTGCACAGAGAAACCTCTACTATTAGCTGTGATCCTTCCAATTTAGTTATATTAGAGATTTGAAGATTTTATGTAGTTAGCTAGAGAATTTTAAAGCAGCATCTACCGCTGTAAATTCATGGGGGGGAGCAAGGGGGGGCCCCCGCGGGCGAACACAGACAAGCTCTATATCTATAAAGAACACTGGATAAAGTTCACCAAGACTTAGTGTAGACATTGTAGTGGAATAACTTTATTATTAACAGTTGCTAATTGAAATATTTCCTGGATATTGGGCACCTGAACTTATTTGGTAAACTCATTTAGAACGCGGTCTCTTGTTTGCTGCAAAACCCACTTTTATTTTTCAGAAAACATTTCAGATATGTGTTCTTTTAATTTTTTCCCCTTACACCTGTGACTTTGTAAATCCCCCTTGCATTAAATTACAATCCAGCAAAAATTGTAGTCAGCCGGTTGTTTGTTGCAAAACCGTGTATATCATACAAAACATAACACCGTATTACGTGTTTTTTGACTTTTGCCACCAGCAATTTGTTCATTGACGCACATACCCGTAAATCTTAAAATAAAGCAATTCTAAATTCACCACGGTGATATTTGAAAGGTGCAAAAAATACCGTGTATCATACGAAAACATAACAGTTACGTGTTTTTTGACTTTTGCAGCACCCAGCATTGTTCATTGACGCAGCATCCACGTAAATCTTAAAACAGCAATTCTATATTCCACCACAGGTGAATTGAAAGGTGCAAAAAATACCGTTATTATACCAAAACATAACAGTTATCGTGTTTTTTTGACTTTTGCACACCCAGCATTGTTCATTGACGCAGCATCTACGTAAATCTTAAAACAGCAATTCTATATTCCACCACAGGTGAATTGAAAGGTGCAAAAAATACCGGTATCATACGAAAACATAACAACAGTTACGTGTTTTTTTGACTTTTGCACACCCAGCATTGTTCATTGACGCAGCATCACGTAAATCTTAAAACAGCAATTCTATATTCACCACAGGTGAATTGAAAGGTGCAAAAAAATACCGTTATATAGAACAAAACATAACAGTTAAGTGTTTTTTGACTTTTGCACACCCAGCACTGTTCATTGACGCAGCATCTATGTAAATCTTAAAACAGCAATTCTAATATTCACCACAGGTGAATTGAAAGGTGCAAAAAATACCGTGTATATATACGAAAACATAACAGATACAGACATAACAGACTCCTTTTCCCGGCACTTTTTAATCTAGGGGTCAGACAGTGTTTTAATGGTCATACTGCGGTCCCAGGACAGGTATAGTCAATGTCTAGTGAAACTAAAAGGTTGGTTGAAAGACTCCTTTTTGCGGCACTTTTTAAATCTGGGGGTCATGCAGGTTTGGGGCTCAGGCTGCGTTCCAGGACAGGGATATTCAATGTCCAGTTCAAGTAACATGATGTTTCAAATCATACTGCCTTCTGGCACTTTTTAATTTGTGGGTGATGCAGGTTTAAGGGTCAGGCTTTGGTACAAGACAGGGATAGTGAATGGTCTGTGACTTTTTTTCTGTGGCTTTTATAACCTAAGTGTGTTGCCTAAGATGTAGCACGTATCCATTTGACTGTGTGGATGTTAATTTCAGCTTCTCCAGCCTTGTTTGGGTGTAATAAATGAAGGTGTTGTTGCTCTCCCATAGACTTTTAATGGTAATCGCTCATAATCGATGCTCACTATCGAAAAACCTTATCGATAGCGGCCGACTAGCGACTATCGCTCGATCTAGATAGCCTTTGCAATCGCTCAACACTACTCATGAACAAAGAATCCATTACTTTGAAATGGATTTGACATTTAAAGGTTGTAGTATTTGCTATAATAAATGACAAATTATTTTACGGACTAAATATGATTACACTTTTTTCATTACATATATTTTGTTCATTTTTATTATGGATAAAGATAAAGGGTGACATGAGTGAAAACTGGCACTGACTTGCCAGTTCTAAATCACTTTAGATGAGAGTAGAATGCAACAGTATGTATGAGACTGTTGTACTGTTGTGCCACATTGTAAGTAGTACGCAGCATTAATGTGGTACATTGCTAGTGGCGCAAGTAATGTGCCACAAATGTTCATTGACTCAACAGAATTCCTGACTGACAACTGGGGTCATGATTAACTTATTGCAATAGACAAAAAAATACCAATTCATTCCCAAATAACACCACTAAAGCGATATAAACTTATGTTAACTATAAAACGATTACAAATTAAGTAATATAAAACTAATATTCAAATGAATAATATACAATTAATATAAAATTATATAACATAAAATAAATCTAAAATTATTTAAAATAAAAGTATATCATCTAAAATTAATATAAAATTATTTAATATAACATTTCAAATCAATACAGCATATACAATAACTCCCATTCTCAATCAGGTAGTTACGGAGTTATTATAGCATTATCAGTACGTATCACAGCAGGATAGAAATAAAAATAAAAGCTGTTAGAATAGCATGTCAGTGAACAGAAACTATAGTTTTTAAGGTCGAAAAAGGACAGACGTCCATCAAGTTCAGCTTATTGTGCTACAGTGTTGATTATTGTTATTGTGTTGATTACTTTACAGAGCTTAGTATTATCTGCAAAGATCGATATTCTACTGTGCATTCAATGTGTAAGATCGCTAATGAATGTATTAAAGCGAATAGGGCCCAATACTGACTCCTGTGGTACCCAACTAGTAACACGGATCCAGTCTGAGTATGCACCGTTAATTACCATCCTTTGTTTTCTATCTCTGAGCCAGTTGCTTACCCACTTGCAAACATTTTCCCACAGTCCAAGCATTCTAATTTTACTTACCAATCTTTTATGTGGTACTGTATCAAATGCTTTAGAAATATCTAGATATATAACATCCAGTGCCTCACCCTGGTCCAGTCTAGAACTGGTCTCCTCATAAACCCATGCTGGAACATAGTCATACATTTATTTTCAGTCAGACTCTAGTATAGCATCTTTTATGAAACCTTCAAACATTTTACCTACAACAGAGGTTTATCATTACAATTATATGAAAGGCGCCTAACATATACTTGTAATGTGCCCAATACAAACTTTTAAAATGTGAATTGCGCCTAACACATATACACTTGTAATAATGTGCTATGCACCTAAATAGGCGCATTGCGTTATAGAGGCACACAGCGCATCATTTTTAGGCGCATAATGTTTACAATGCAACGTATACCTGATGCCAGATTTTTGATACGGTCGGACTGTCTGGCACACGTTACACTTATTTAGTGCACCTAAAAACTGACGTAGCACCCCCAATTTTCAGACATCTCACCCTATATGTCCAAATTTGTGTTACAGCAGCGCCCGCAGCTCTGGTCAGCACTCACCTTGCCACGCTCCCGTTCCCAGCCGGAGGCGCCCTCCTGTTGCTGGCCGTGCGTGCGCTCGCCCGCTAGTGCAAACACGCGGTACTGCAGTCAAGCTTAAAGGGACAGCACGCCAATGATTGGTTTTCATTGGGCGCTGATCCTATTTAAGTTCTGGCCCTTCCCACTACCCTTGCCGAATCAATAGTGCCCTGTGCCTTGAGAGGAAGCGTTCCCATGTATCTTGTTGTCTACTGTGTACCGTACCTTCTGCCTCTGTCTATTGACCAAGAACCATTGCCACCTGTCCTGACCTTCTGCCTGTCCCCAACTACGAGCCTGCTTCATGATTCCGTACCATGCAAGTCACTTCAGGGGTAGCGACCTGGCAGCACATCCATCCCACTTTGCAGCGGGCTCTGGTGGAAACTGGACCTACTTAGATTCCGCTCCCTGACGTGGCTTACACCATCGCTTATGGTGGTCCAGAGGATCCAATTCCACAGACCGTTACAGTTTGCAGTAACTTCTGTTTTGTCCATTGGATGGCAGGAGTTCATAAGCTGTGCTCATGCCATAAGCAGTGGTTGTGGGCAGTAACATATAGCTGAATTCCAGCTGCAACTCTCAGTATATTCTGGTATAATAAACCACTTAGATCTCATTAATAGTGATGAGCGATTGCGTCAACTATCGTCATCGGATCGATAGTCGATATTGTCAATTATCATGCCGATATCCGATATCCGATAATAGATAATCGCCGATGACCATTAAAGTCTATGGGAGAGGAACAACACTTTCATTCTTACACCCAAACAGGGCTGGAGAAGCTGGAATTAACATCCACAACAGTAAAATGGATACTTGCTTGCGGCATGAATATATATGTGCAGTTGATTAATATGGCAGGTGGGGTCCTGCTGTTGCCGTGAGTAGCCTGGGACCTGTAGTGCCTAAGTACTTTTTGAAGTGGCAGAATGTAAAAGGGCTGTGACATCACAAAAGCTGGCTGGCTGCTGAATGGCTGCATGTCTGCTAGTCATGGCATTGAGGGCGTTCCTTTCAAAGTCAATACAATTGCAGCTCCCTTTACTTATGATGCGTGTTTCATTAATTGCGATGCCAATATAGAAGTCCCCACACCTTTCAACTTTCACACAAACACAATTGACAACATACTATTTTAAAACGTAATTTCTTTACTTGTATCAAAGATTAGTAAATAACTTTTACATAGCCAAAAGCTTAACGCACATTTTCAACCTTTAAAGTTGGTGAAACAATAAATTAACGAACATAAATCAAATATCTTTTTTTGAAAAAGGAGATAATAGGAGACAAAGCTGAAACCCTGTCTAAAAAATATGAAGAAGTTAAAAAATATGGCGAAACAACAGTAGCATGGCATTTTGCCGAAGCCAACCACCAGGTCAGTGATTTGTGGTGGTGTGTATTAGAAGAGGTGTTAAGCCCTGACCATTCCAGCCTGTCTAATAAATTGCTCCAAAGGGAGGCATTTTGGATATATTACCTAGACTCTTGTGCCCCAAAGGGGTTAAATGAAACACTTAATTTAAGAGCATATTTATAATGTTAGTTCAGTATAAGAGATAATGTCTGTAAGCTTGCACCTAGGTAAAGTATACCACACTAATAGGTTTATTATATGTAATAACGTTTTGGGATTGTATTTTAGGTAATGAATTGTTAATGTTTCTATATACTATATATGTGTGGTTTCCTACCGTCTGCGCATGCCTGAAGAAAAAGGCATTCTGCCTTTGAAATGTTGCAGCAGCGGGTGCAGTGCATTTAGTGCTACGGCAAATCTCCTCTTGCAAATGGACTGATTACATGGACTTTGTTTGTGTAACAGAAGGTGAGCGTGTTTCACCTACTTTAAAGATTAAAAATGTGCGGTAAGCTTTTGGCTATGCAAAAGTTGTTTACTAATCTTTGATACAAATAAAGAAGTTACGTTTTAATATAGTATGTTGCCAATTGGGTTTATGTTCCTTTTTTTTCTCCCATAGTTCTTTGCTCCATGTCCCATCATGTGCTCGCGGCCACTTTAGAAAAAAAGATGATTCGTTACTACGAATCCCCAGGAAATTCGGCTTCGTTTAGAATCAAATTTTTCATCCCTAGTTATGATATGTATTCGTGTTACGCTTCGGATTTGAGCTAATGTCTATCTGAATCTAAGCAAAATATCATTGTGGCCCAGTGGCATTACCACCTAGGGTTACCTTATTGTATGGTAACTGAAAGTAATGTCAGATGGATGATCGGATATTGCACAGAAAATTATGCTGCACCAGGAATGGTAAATTAATCTCTAAAATCCTGTAAAAACACCCTAAAGCTACCCCCACCTTAGTGTTACGGTAAGTTCAACAGTGCATTTCCGGCGCATACCTTTGCTCATCAAAAATGAGTTAATTTACTTCTTGAATTTATGCACTCTAATACTTTTGTATTGCTCGGCATATTAAAATACGCAACTAAAATCATTGTTGTCTGCACGATGAAAATGATTTTACACTATAATCAATGAGTGCTGTATGTAAACATTGTTTAAAACGTATTTGGCATGTACTTCAGTGAAAATGGAGCTCCAAATTATGCACCAAAATACGGCATGTGAATTTACCCTTAGGGTTGAGGTTAGGGCCGGACTAGGAATAAAAAGCAGCCCTGGCACAAAACCCCACCAGCCCACATGCAATATCTACTTAAAAAATTTCCCTCGGTCACACACCTCACAACTTTCTAAAATAAACAATACTATAAACACAAGAAAGAAAGAAAAAGTGGTGCAGAGAAACCCCTTAGGTTTCTCTGTGATTAGGGAATCACAGAGTCAGTCGTGCACTTGCTTTACAATCATGGACAAGCCACTATACAATATAATCTACAGCAACGCCATGTAGAGAACACATAGTGGTAAGACCACCGGCAATCACAGATCATCAATAGTCAGGTCACCATCACATGAATACAGCACTGATTCAACACAGAAGTAAAATAGCCCCTGACAGCAGGGATTTCACAGAAGTTTAAAAATCTCTATGGGGAATTTTGTTCCCCTTTTCCTTTTTTTCCCCTTTCTGCCCTATTTGTTGAGCGATTGCGAGGCTATCGAGTTTTCGTTCGAAAAAGTCAAAAAGTGGGCCGCTTCGATAAAGTTTTTTTCGATATTTAGCGTTTATTATGACAAAAACCTTTAAATTTCAATGGGAGAGCAAAAACCACCTTCATTTTTAAACACCCAAACAAGCTGGAGAAGCTAAAATTTAAAAACCACAACATTTTCAAAGGGGATACGGGGCTACATCTTAAGAAACACCCTTAGGTTAATAAAAGTCCAAGAAAAAAAAGCCCACAAAACCATTCACAAATCCCTGTCTTGTACCAAAAGGCCTTTGCCCCTTTAAAACCGCATAAAACCCACAAATTAAAAAATTGCCAAAAGGGCAGAAAAGATTTGAACCATCATCTTACTTGAACTGACATTGAATTTTTCTGTCCTGGCCACACCTGACCCCCAAACCTCATGCCCTCCACTTTTAAAAAAGTCCCGAAAAAGGAGTCTTTAAACCACCATTTTATTTTCATTTGGACATTGACTATCCCCTGCCCGGGCCCCCAGCAGACCCCCAAAACCCTCATGACCCCCAATTTAAAAAGTGCCGAAAAAAAGGAGTCTTTCAACCCCCCTTTTAAGTTTCACGGGCCCTTTAGACTATACCTGTCCTGGGCCACAGCAAGCCCCGGGGCCCGGGAGTTACAGTGGGTGCGGTGAGAGCCCAGGCTGGCGTCCTTCATCTATTAACACGCCCGGTTTTAAAAAGCCCTGATGACCCAGCAAAAGAAAACAGTCGTTTCTGAACAAGTGCGGAAGCGGAAGTGTAGAAAATCCAGCCCTTCCCCCATTAAACCCTTTAATACCTGGTTTGTGCTTGTCCCTCCGTATGAAATGTGGACCAAATTTAAACCCCACTTTAAATACTGGGGGTTAAAAAGCCCTTTTACAAACCCCCCGGGTGCCCTTTTTCTTGGGATTCTTTTTTCCCTTTTTTCCCCAAAGTGCTGGGGGAAATGGGCTCTGTACTTTTTTTCTCTGTCCGTTTCCCATACTCCATTTTCCCCCTGAATAATTTCCCCACCCTGGTCAAGTTTTCCGAAACCTCCCTTTTTCAATTCAGGGGAATTTTTTTTAAAACAGCAATTTTGTACACCCCAAATTTTTTAAAAGTATTTTAAAATTTTCCTAAAAAAACACATTTTTAAAATGGAGTTTTGGGAATTCCCCCCAAAGTCTTTTTTTCCCTTTTTTTTTTCTTTGTTTAAAATGGGTTGTCTCAATACAGGGATTGATAGCTATTTTTAAAGATCTTGAAAAAACAAGTCATTTTGCAAAAATGTGCCCCTTAACAGTGTCCTACCTTTTCCTGTTTCTGAACAGCACCATCCCCCTTAAAGGCCACCTTGACAATTGTGAAAAAAAAAATTTCTTTTAAAAAACCAAATTTTTTTTTAGAATAGGACCTGTAGTAAGCGCATGTCAAAAGAAAAAATCCCCCCAAAAAAATTAAAAAGCAGACCCTTGAGCCACTTTGGAAAATTTGTGAAAAAACAAATGCCCTTTAGAAAAAACCCTTTTTTTAAAAAATGGGAACCTGTGTATAGTTTTGAAAGTCACACAAAATGCCCCCAAAAATTCAAAGCTTTACCCTTAGCCACTTTGGGGAAAATTTTGTGAAAACAAATGCTGTTAGAAACAAAAATTTTTAGAATGGGGACCCAATTTAATACTCATTTTCAAAAAGCAAAATCCCCCCCCAAAAATTCAAAGCATGCCCCTTGGGAGCCATTTTTGGTCAATTTGGTAAAAGAAAAAATTTGTCTGTTAAAAACAACATTTCTTTATAATGGGAACCTTTGTATTGCTGCTTTTTCAAAGCAGCAGGGACCCAAAAAAATTATAAAAATGACTTCTCACCACTTTTAAAAAATGTGAGGGAAAAATCCCACTTAAAAAAACCAAATTTTTTCTGTTCCAAAGGACCATGATTATTGCGTATCCCACAGCTCCCTTGACCCCAAAAAAATTAAAAATATGATTTTCCGCCCCGCCACTAAAAAAAATTGTGGGGGAGAAATCCCAACTTAGAAGCCACATTTCTTTTCCAAAAGGGAAACCATAATTAAAAGCTGTATCCACAGCAACTTTGACCTCAAAACTATTGAAAAATACAAAAAAACTTCTTAAAATAAATGAGTAAATGGAAATACGGTGGGCCCTTGAAACCTTGCGTCTTTTACAGTCTCCTCAAAAGCAAAACCAAAAAAAATGAACTGTTGGGAAAAAGAAAATTTTAAAAATTAAATTTATGAAATAAACTTTTTTAAAAAAAAAGTTTTAAAGGGGACCATTTCTTTTTGAAAAGGAATGTGAAAGACCCGGCCCAACTAATGGGTTACCTCGGAAATTTGGGGGCCACAACACATAAAAGGACCAGGGCCTGATTCATCTTGATAAAAAGTAAAAACGACCCCACTTTAATCTGGGGAAAAGCCGGCTGCTTTTGTCTGTAATGACTTCCCCAGGGGTTTAAAAGGGGTCCGCTCAGATATAAAACTGGCTCGGCGGGACAACACCGTCTAGGGGTGATGACCCCCGGGGCCATTCGTCCTTTTTTTGGATACCCAGAAGCCCTTTTGGGGCCCGGGAAACACAGGGCAAAAACATTGGTGTTGAACCAGAAAAGTCGTGCACCAGGATCTTAACCTGAACTTTTGTGTTTTGGGGATGTGTGCCCTGCATTGCATGCATTGGTGAGGTGGTTTAAAAAAAGATTTCCAAGGTCACCCAAATTTGGCCCTTTTGCCCCTTGCCTGCTGCTGCCGCAAAAAGCCTACTTGGCACTCTAAATGCTGTCCCCTTTGCTGAAGTTTTTTCCCCGTGACCCTTTGGGGGGCTTTAAGCAGAAGCAACAAATTTTTTCCCCGTTGATCAATCAAAGGTCTCTCCATTTCCTGCATTTTAAAATCTCTTTTTGGGTGGGTGGAAGGAAAAATGCTTGCGTTTTGTTTTGGGACCGGGGGTGCCCGGGGGGGTGGCCACCCCCGTAACTGTTTTCATTTTGAGGCCTTTTAATTGGAAAGGTAATGTTTGGGGGAAATTGGGGCATTTCCCAAACACTCATAAGAGAGATGGGGCCTGAATTTTCCCAAGCCCCCTGGGGAGAGGGCAATAGCAAACTGAACTTCCTCATCTTCCTCCTCCGCCTCAAATTCCCCGCCAACCTCTTTCCAAGGCAAAGGGGCGTTTGGGAACATCGGGCTAGGGAAATTTCCCCCTCCTCCTCCTCCTCCCCCGCTGCCCCCTCCCGCACCCGCCCCAACACACCCGACTTTCCCTTTAAAATTTAAAGCACCCTGAGAGCGATGCGCCACCCTTGCGCTAGCTCTGGGCCCCCCAACCACGCCTAAAGAAGACCATGAAATTGTGGAAAATGTCCCCGGCCTTGTGGATTTTGACGGAAAAAGAAAGGCTCCGTGTCCGCCCTCTGCTCCTCCTCCCCTCGCTGGGGACCTGTTGTTTTTTAGAGTGCCAACGCGATCCCGAACTAAGACCCCCACAAAAGCTATCGACAAGGGGTTGTCCGCACTGACCATTTTGGTGGCTTCTTCAAAACGGCAAGGAAAGGTGCAGGACTTTTCACCTGCCCCCCACCTCGGTGGTTTTTAACACCCCGAGGTTCCCAACCGCCCTTGTCAGGCCATTTGTCACTTCGTAAAACCCCTAATGGGGAAATTTCGCCCGGGTGCCACAACGCGGAGAAGTTTGGGGGGTGGAAATTTCCGCCCTGTTGCCACTTTAAAAAGAACGGGTTTGACGGGGAGGGCCCAGCTTTACCGCATAACGCCGCCAGGCGGGAAACGAAGCAGGGGGCCCAAACCCCGGGAAAAGGGGAACTCAACCTCGAGCCTTCCCCAGCACATCCCGACCCGGGTAAACCTTTAGAAATTTTGGGGCGACAAGGGGTTTAAAACATGTCCAGGGAAGGGGTGTGCTCCAGCCTACGATCTTTAAGGCGGCCACAGATTTCCGCCCGATTTTCCCCCCCCACCACCTTTTCCTGGCACAAAAAGGGTTTTGTCACCCAAACCAGCGCTCGGTTTTTCGTTTCTTAGAGGCCCTCCACAGCTCCTGACCTGGTGTGGACGGTCCCCCAAGGCAGATTAATTTCAAAAACCGGGGGTGTCTCTGGGCACATGAAAGCCAAACCAAAAGGACCTTTGGGGGGAAAAAAAGCCCCGCACCTCCCTGCGGTTTTTTAAGAGCGTGGCCCCAGCCTGAAGCCCACCTTTAACCCCCCCGAGACACCCACCCAGCTCACCCATTTAGCTGTCAAAAAGAGAAATAGCGGCCCCTTTGGGCCCTGCTTACTAGCCATGTTTTCAGTTGGGGAATGGGGGGCCTTTTCCCCCGGGCACAGATCAACAATGCCTGAAATTTTAAAATGACACGTTTCGGGCCCCGGGCAAAGGGAAAGGCTTTTATTGGCAAAAAAATGCCTGCCGCATCTTTGGGATTGGGGGGAGGGAGGGGCCCTGACGTGGCGGAACCCCCTCCCTTTTTCCAAAACCCGACGGAAAAACCAACATTTTTCCCAAAGGGCCCAAAAGGGCCGGCAAGCCGACCTTTAAGGGTTTTGGCTTTGGGAAAGGTTTTGGGGGTTTAAAATTTTTTTCCTTTTGCTCCCAAACCTGGAAACAGAAGGCTGGCTGCTAACTTGGGCCCCTGTAAACCCGGGGTGCAGGGCTCAAAAACTGGCGAAGGGAAGGGGAAAGGGGGGTTCCCCTGGGGGTTGCTGGTGGAAATCGGGGGGGAACGGTGGAGGCGAAACTAGGCTAAACCCTGATCATGAAATCCCGAAGACATGGGCACTTTAGGAAAACCTTGGTGGTGGGGGGAAAGGGGGAGGGGGCGGAGACCGAGGGTGTGGGCAGTGGTTGGAAGGCCCGGCGTCTTTTTGGCCTTTTTTGGGGCCCTTTTCCCCCAAAAATTTTTAAAAACCCGCATTCGCTGCAGGGGACTAGACATGTTGGGGGGGTTAACCATTAAGGTTCTTGCCTCTATTAAACGTTTTACGGCAAAGGCGGCATATGAAAATCGGGGGGTGAATCAGAGGCTTTCTCAAAGAAGGCCCCCGGTTTAGAGGTCCCCGGGGCCTTTTTGAAGGCGATAAAAACGAGGAGCGGGGTTTTGGGGCTGACCCCTGGGTGGGGGAAAACAAATCAGTGGGCTTTTTGCGACCCGGGCCCCCTCCCTTTTTGTGGTGGGGACCCCTATTTACACTACCCCCATCATTTTTCCTCCCGTCCACTGATGAAGCGCTCGCAAAACAAATTCTGCGGAAAAGACCCCCCAGGATCCCGCAATATCGTTATCATTTACATCATCAAACCCCAGGTGAATTGGGGCTTCCCGGGCTTTCCCGCAACCCGAAGCTGCGGGCAAAAAGCAAGGGGCACGGGGAAGGCAAAGCCGACCGCCCGGGGGTTTTTGGGCCCCTTGACCGGGAACCCTTTACCTCCCGATGGCATCAAATTTTTTAAAATGGGCGTTTAAGCAGACTAAATCATCCTCTTGGGTCTTTTAAAAATTTTCCTTCTGACCCCCAACCGCAAAAATTTTCATCAAAGAGGTCTTCAGACAATGGATTATCCACAGTGGTGGGACACAGTTGACATTTGGGCTGCTTCATGTTGACGGATGCTGATAAAAGCTGATGAGACTTTTTGTGGCCGGGACGCGGGGGACGAGGAGGTAAAACGCTAATGCGGGTTGCATTAACCACTGAAGGACGTTTGGGGCCAACGATGTTCGTTATTTAATTCACAGGGGCCCCTGACCCAGCATGACAGGCCGACGGTCCTCAACTGACGATCCGCTGGGTCGGTTGTCGCCAGCACTGGAAGGAGCCCCGTCTCTCGTACCTCCCCTCCATGTCTACCCCCCTCTTTGCTCGCTTACCACCTGCACGCTCCATTTTCGAAATAAAAAATTTTTGACAAAAAGGAAAGTTTTGGAAAGTCCTTATTAAAAAGCGGCAAATCACAGTTTTCCCTCAAACCCTCTAATCAAAAAAAAATTTTGCGGATTCAAATTTAACTGAAAGGTGTCTATCAACAAATCTACTGGGCAAAAGTAAAAAAAAACACGCATCGTTATTTTTTTTGGTAAAATAAACGGTATTTTTTGCCCCTTTTAAATTTCCCCTTGGTTAAATAGAATTGCTTTTTTAAATTTTACGAGATCTGTGTCAATAAAACAATGCTGGGTGTCAAAAGTAAAAAAACACGAAACGTTTATTTTTTGGTAAATAAACAATTTTTTTGCCCCTTTTTAAATTTCACCGTGGTGAATAAAAATTGCTGTTTTTAAGATTTACAAATGCAGCGCTTTAACAATGCGGGTGCGCAAAAGTCAAAAAAAAACGAACTTTTTTTTTTGGTATAAAAAACATTTTTTTGCCCCTTTTTCAATTCACCTGGGGGAAATATAAAATTCCCGTTTTAAGATTTACGTAGATGCGCGTCAATGAACAATGCGGTTGTGCAAAAGAAAAAAAACAGAAACTTTAGTTTTTGGTATAATAAACATATTTTTTGCACCTTTCAATTCACCTTGGGAAATGAATTGCTGTTTTAAAAATTTACGTAGATGCTGCCAATGAACAATGCGGGTTTGAAAAAGTAAAAAAAAACACGTAACTGTTAATTTTGATATAATAAAGGTATTTTTTGCCCCTTTTCAATTCCCTGTGGTAAATATAAAATTGCTGTTTTAAGATTTACGTAATGCTGCGTCAATAACAAATGCGGGTGCGCAAAAGAAAAAAAACACTAACTGTGAGTTTTCTAATAACACGGTTTTTTTTGGGCAACAAACAACCTTGCTGACTACAAATTGCTGATTGTAATTTAACGCAAGGTGGATATATCAACAGTCACAGGTGAAGGGGTAAAATTGAAAATAAAACACCTATCTGAAATGTAACTGAAATAAAAGTGGGGTTTTTTCCTAACAAAAGACCTGCATTTTCAAAATGAGTTTTTAATCCAATAAAGTCAGGCTGCCCCAAAATCCAGGAAATATTTCAAAAGCAAACTGTTAATAATAAAGATATTTTACTACAATGTCTACACTAAGTCTTGGGAACTTTATCCATAATTTTTTATAATAAGCTTGTTGTTTCGCCCGCGGCCCCCCCCCCCCCCCCCCCGCCCCACCCCGGGTGAATTTACAGTGGGTTTTTGAGCGCTTAAAATTCTCTACTAACTACATAAAATCTTCAAATCTCTAATCAACAAATTGAAGGACCACAGCTAATATAAGGTTTTCTCTGGCAAAATAATAATTTTCCCGAGCTGTTTGGCCACAGGGGAAGCGCGGGGCCTATCCCAAAGAGACGCTGAAGACACTGAGGCGAAACAGGAAACGCTGTTCTATTTAAAACAGGTCATGTGATTTTTCCAGCCCAAAAGCAACCATACCACCCATCATACTCGCACACACATCCACCCTCTCTATTCTGTAATCGATTTTCTGGCCGCCAAAATTACAGGGAAACCCAAAAAAGGGGCCACTTAATAGATGAGCACAGATTTTTTCCTTAATTATCGCATGATCGGAAATTTTGATCACCAAAAAACCTTGCCGATTTCAACTTTGTCGATAAAAATCGCTAAAATACACTTTACCCAAAACCCAAAGAGTATTCTCTGAGTTTTAATCTTTTTCTTTTTTTTTTCTTTCCGGGACTTTAATGGGAATGTCCTTTTTCTCCCCGGTCAAAATGCTCCTCCGTGAGAATTTACCCCCAAAAAAAATCTTAGACTCCTCTCTTTTTCCAGCACTTTTTCCCCTTTAATTCCCAACTCTGTACAAACTCCCATCCATAGAGGGCACTAATTTGTAATAGTGCTCCCTTTGGGGCCCCCAAAACATTAATTGTACCCCCAAAAAAGCATAAGTTTTTACCCAAAAAATTAGAAATTTAAAAAAAATCAGATAAGTGGCATTTAAAAGGTAAAAAACCCCCTTGGTAGGTTTTAAAAACCCCCCCTAGTAGGGGAGGGAAAATAAAAGTAGACCTCCCCAAGTAGGTAGATATATAGGGAAATCTCCCCCAAAATTTTTGGGATAGGGCCCCCCCCATTTAAATTGACGGTTCATTCAGTAGGGAAAGAGGTAATAATCCTCAATTAATTAAGCCCCTCAGTGGGTATTAGGTTCCCTCATAAAAAAGATAAATATAAAGGCCCCCAGTAGGTGGGGAGGTATTTAGTACCCATTTGGTTATATTTTTGACCCGCTCATGGGTAGGATATAGTGTCCCTCAAAAGGGAGGTATATTGTCCCCCACTTGATAGGTGAAAGGGGCCCCCATTGGAAATATTTAAAAATAGGCCCCCCAGTATTTTGGGTTTTTGTAAAACTGGCCCTCCCCTTAATTAATAGGTGAGGGGCCCCCTTTCCCCCCAGTAATTCAGTTGGTAGACAGGGACACTCCCAGTAATTAGCTAGGTAGATAGGACTGCCTCCAGTAATTAGTTAGGTAGATAGGACTGCCCCCAAGTAATTAGGCAGGTAGATAGGGCTGCTGTCACGTACCCGGACGTAGAAGTGGACCCACGGGACCGCCGCAAGGGGGATGGCGAAAGCCACCCAGGAAACGGAATCTAATTGGTCCCGGTTTTCACCAACCCCCCCGCCGAAAAAGCGGGAGGGACTTGCTGCGGGGGGGTTACCAGGTCTTTAAACCCCCTGCGGATTTGCGTGGGGTGGCACCCAAAGTATAGCGGGGTGCAGAATCGTCGGGAGGCTCGTAGGGGGGACAGGCAGAAAAGGTCAGGGCAGGGGGCAATGGTTCGTGGGTTTGGGGGGGGAGGCAGGAAAGGGGGCAAGTGCGGGCGAGGAAGGGAAAACAAAAACGGTAATCAGAACAAAGGGTTTTGGGAAGCTTTCTCAAAAGGTAAATGGCACTAAGATCGGCAACAGCCCCGAAGGGGAGGCTTAAATAAAGGGCAGGACCGGGGTACCATTTCCGGGGCATGGCCCTTTAAAAAAAAACGGCCCCCCGCGCGCCCCGTTGGGGGGAAAAACCCCGCGCCGGGGGGGCGGAGCGGAAAAGGGCGGGGGAAGAAAAAGGGGGGGCCGCCCCCCGGGCCGCCGGGGGGGGCCCCCCCCCGCCTGCGGGGCGGGTGGGCCGGCCGGGGGGCCCGGGGGCCCACCCGGACGGGGCCCCCCCGGGCCCCCCCCCCCAACCCCGCCTTTAAATTACGGAAAGGGGACCCCCAAAAAGTTTTTGGCTCCCCCTTTTGGCGGGAACCCCCAAAAAAAGCCATGGGGGCCCCCCCCAAAAAATTTTTTGGGGAAAACCCCCCTTAAAAGCCGGAGGGGTTTCCCCCAAAACCATAGGGGGCCCGTATTTAGGGGAAAAAAAAGGGCCCCAGAAAACCCGGAGCCTTTTCCTTATAATTTCCAAAAGGGGCCCTATTTAAGAAAGGGGGCCCCCCCAATTTTGGGAAATAGAACCCCCCCCCCTTTTTAATGGAGAAAATTAAAAAAAAATTTTTCGTTTTTCCTTTTTCCCCCCCTTTTAAATGGGCGGGGGCCAAACCCAAAGTGTTACCAGGGGAACCCGGGATTCTGGAGAACCAAATGGCAAAGGGGAGATCGCAGCTGGGGCTGTTTGGCCGCCCCGAGCCCGCGGCCCCTCATCCCCATGGGGAAAATTTAAAAGGTAAAACCTGGTTGGTTTTTTTTTTCCCAACGCCATACCCGGGGGGGGAAAAAAAAATTCAACATTTGGTTTTCAAGGAAAAAAAAAAAAGGAAAAATTCCCATCCAATAAAAGCAGTTTTTTTTTCCCCAAAAAAAGAAAAATCACTTGGAAAGTGAAAAAGGGGGGGGGGAAAAGTTTTTAAATTTTAACCTTTTTTTTTAAAACCCTTAAAGGTTTCCCCCGGGGAAAGTAACCCCGGGGGTAAAATCAAAAAACATTTTAAAAATGTTATTTGGGGGAAAAAAGATTTTTTTTTTTTGTTTTTAAAAGGGGTTCCTTTAAAAAAAAAATCGGGAAAAAAGGGAAGTTCACTAACCCGGTGGAAATTTTTTTCAATGAAAAAAAAAACTCCTCCTTGGGGGGGGAAAATCCCCCTTTAGGGGGGACCGTGTTTTAAATCGTGCCAAGTTTTTGGGGGTTTATGGGATATTCATGGCGTTTTTGTAAACCAGCCCCGGGGGGCCGGTTTTTCATGTCGAGGAAAAGTTTTGTTAAGTGGGGGGGAACAAAAAAAAACCCCCAAATTTTAAGGTCGCAAGAATAAAAAAATTTTTTCCCCTTAAAATGAATAAGCCCCCCCAAAGAAACATTTTGGAAAAAGGGCCATAAATTTTTTTTCTCATAAAAATTTTTTGGGGAAATTAAAAACCCCAAAAAGGGTTTTTGGGGGGGAAAAAAAAGTTTGGGCCCCAAAACCAAATTTTTTTATTTAGAAAAACCCCGGGGAAAAAAAACAGGATAGCAGTGGGCAAAACCCCCTAAAAATTTTTTTTTTTTTTTTAAAATCTCTTCAAAACATAAAAATAAAAAAAAAATTGGTTTTAAAAAAATATTGAAAAAAGGATTTTTTTTTTTGAAAAAAAAAGGGCGAAACCAAAATTTTTTTTCCCCTTGGCTTAAAGGGTTTTTGGGGGAATGATTTTTTTTAAAAAAAAAATTCTTTAAAATTTTTGGAAAATTCTTGGGGGGGATTTTTGGTACTTTGGGGTTTGGGGGAAGAATTGTTTTAAAAAAAAAGGGACATCCCAAAAAGGGGGGAAAACATCTGGGAGGGGAAGGGGGATTGCCCATGACGGGGGAAAAAAACAGAACCGGGCTTTCGTCCGTTAAAAGCCCCACCCTTTTACAAGTTATTGCCCCCCAGGTAAATTAGGGGGGCTTTTGGAAAAATTTTTTTTAAAAACGAGTGGGGTTCTCGGTGTTCTTTTTAAAGTTTTTTTTTTAAACGGGGTATTGGCGAAACCCGGTCCCCTGAGGGTGCATAACTTCAAAATTTGGGGGTTTAAACCTTCCCGTTTAATTTTTGAAAAGGTTTTTACTAAAATCCCCCAAATTTTTTTTTTTCCAAACTTTTGGGAATTTCCTTTTCCAGGGAATTGGGGTTTTTGGTGGGGGGCCCCCCTTTTTTTTTTTCCCAAAAAAATTTTTCCGAGAATTCAAAGAAAGGAATTACAAATGACCCTTTTTTTTGGGGGGTTGAAAAACCCCCCAACCCGAAAATTTTTTGGGGGAACCGGGAATTTACTAGGGAAAAGCGTTTTTGTGGAATCACAAAAAAAGTCTTTTTTAAAACAAAAAATTAAATTTTTCCCCTTGCCAAAAAAAAGGGAATTTTTAATCCGGGGGGTTTTGGCAGAAAACCGAATTTTTTTAAACCCCTCAAAGTTTTTTTGGGGGCAATTTTTTGGCGCAAAAACCCAGGGGAAAAGGGGGTTTTTCTTTCAACCAAAAAACCTCCCTTTTTTTTGCCCTTTTTTTTCCTGGCCTTTCAAAAAAAAAACGAAATTTTTCCGTTGTTTGGGGTGAAAAAAATTGTTTTAAACCCTCGCACATTTTTTGGGTCAAACTTTGGGCTTTAAAATCGGGAAAAAAGGGGCGGGTTTCTGCCCCCCCGGGGCTCCTTTTTTCGCCAAAAAAAATTTTTTTTACCAATTAAAAAAGGGAAAAACGATTTTGGTTGGGGTAAAAACCCCGCAATTTTTTAAACCCCTTTAAAAGGGGGGCGGCCCTTTTTGGGGAAAAAACCCAAACCAGGGGTTAATGAAGCGTTTTTTGGGTGTCTACAAAAATCGTTTTTAAACCCAAAAAAATTTTTTTTGAGCCCCCAAAGAAAGGTTATTCAAAAAATCTCTTTTTTGGGGGAGAAAACCGCAAAGTCCAAAAAAATTTTTTTTTTTGGCCAAAACTTTTTTTGGAAAAATTTTTGGGGTTTTTAAAAAAAGGGGTTTTTTGGGTAAAAAAAAAACCGCTTTTTTTTAAAAAAAATTTTTTTTTTTTTAGAACCAAACCAAAAGGAAAAACGACCTTTTTTGTGGGCGGAAAAAAAAAGCTTGAAACCCCCAAACTAAAATTTTTGTGCGGTCTTTCCTGGGGTTTTCCCCGGGGGTTAATTAACGTTTTTGGGGAGTGCGACCCCCGCCCCGGTTTTTTTTCCCCCAAAAATTTTAAAATTTTTTTTTGGGGAAAACCCCCAAGCAAAGGTTTAAACAAAAGATCTTTGGTTGGGGGAAAAAACCCCGCAATTGGGGAAAATGCTCGATTTTTTGGGGGAAAAATTTTGGGGAAAAAAATTAGGGGTTTTGGGGTTGGCGGGGGGAAAAAAAAAAGCCAAAACCAAAAAAATTTTTTCCTGAAACCAACAAAGAAAAGGTTAAAAAGAAATCCCCGTTTTGGGGGAAAAAAACCCAAGTTTAAAAAAAGTTTAAAAACTCTGTTTGGGGCCCCCAAATTTTTGGGGGGGGAAACCCAGGGGGGAAAATTTTTTGGGGGGGCTACAAAAAAAAAACCGCTTTTTTCCCAAGCCCTTTCTTTTTTTTGGAATTTTTTGCCCCAAGGTTAAAAGGGGCCTTTAAAAAAAAGTGAAAAAACCCCCCCAAAAAAATTTTTTTGGCCCCTTTTTGGGGGCAAAAATCCGGGGGACCCCGTTTTCTGGTTTTTTGGGGGGAAAAAAATTTAAAATTTTTTTTAAAAAATTTTAAAAAAAAAGTTTGAATTTTTTCAAAAGTATTTCCCAAGGGAGGCTCCCCCAATGCAGTGGGGGGGGGCCCAAACATTCCCGGCACCCAGGGGGCCCCCGAAAACAAGGGGGGGGGTCCGAGGGGTTTTTTTGGGGGCCCAACGCCCCCCATCAGGACCTGTGGGGTTAAAACCAAGGGCATTTTTAAGGTTTCCCCCCCCTTTTAGGAATGACAACCCCAGAAATTTGGAAAAACCCAAAAAAATTTTTTCCCCTCCCCCCCCCTACCGTTCCCCGAAAACCCCCCCCCCCGGTTCCCAGAGAATTTTTTTGGTTGGGCTAAAACGCCCATATGGGGGGCTTGGGGGGCAGTCAGCGCACCCGGAGCGGAAAAACCAAAATTTTTTCCCCCCCCGGGGGGAAAAAAAAATTAAGGGAGGGAAATTTCTTAAAGGGGGAGCCCCAAAACCAAGACCATTGGGGGAAAAAGAAAAAAAAAATAATTAACCGAATTACCAGGGGTTTACGTTTAGGGAAAGGGGGGTGTTTGGGCAGGGGGAAAAAGGGCCCCCTTTTTCTTGGGGGGGTCACAGGGGAACCATGGACGGGGCCAACCCCTAAAAAACCCCCCCATCCCGAAAAGGGAAAAAGGGGGGCAGGGAGCCGGGGAAAATTAAAGTTCAGACTTGCGTAAAAAGATATGGCGGGTAAAATTTTTGCTGAAGGAGAGCCAAAATTTGGAAAGAGGACTTTCCCCAAAATGAAGGGCCCGGGTTTCGTTGGAACCCCTTTCAACAAAGTAAGGTGGCCCCAGCGTGCCCTGTGTTCCCCCTGCCCCCGCCCCCGCCCGGCCCCCTGGGCCCAGAGACCCCCCACCCCTCCGAAAGGGAGCTTTTTTCCTTTTAAAAACTCCTCCAAAGGGGGTTTTTTTTAATATGGGGGTGTTTGGAGGCGTTTTTAAGGCAAATTAAAAATCAAAAAGGGACAACCCTTTTTTTT
>JAODAL010054316.1:0-24712 GCA_025379985.1 Phyllomedusa bahiana
GCCCAGAAGCAAGGGAAATTTATTACCGCCAAAATCAGTAATGAAAAGGATGTAATTGCTAAAATCCGTAAAGAAACGTATTTTTAGTGTCAGGAGCGAGAGAACTATGTTAGTGCCAAGATCTGCAAGGAAAAGGATTCTAGTGTCAAAATCCGAAAAGCAACAGATTCTAGCATCAAAATCCGTAAAGAAAAGGATTTTAGCTTCAAAATCAGTAGAGAAATGAATTGTTGCGGCAAAATCCGTAGCTTCAGAAGCGAGAGAACGTTACTAGCGCCAAAATATATAAAGAAACGGATTTTAGCCCCAAAATCCGTAGAGAAACGGATGCTAGCGCCAAAATCTGTAAAAACACGTAATTTTAGCATCTGAAACAAGAGAACATTATTAGTGCCAAAATATGTAAAGAAACGGATATTTGCGGCAAAATCCGTAAAAAAAAACCTGATTCTTAGCGTCAGACGTGAGAGAACTTTATAAGCGCAAAAATTTTGAATTGCACAAAAACGTTAGTGACAAAAAGCTTTGATCACTTTTTTTCGAACGAGGACACATCCTCTGGGCTCCAAAGTCATGGCTGCCTGCACCTTATAGCTGTGAACACTAGAGCAGAGCTGAGGTCACAGCAGGGAGGGGCTGGGAGGGCTCTAAGCTGAAGAGAATCAGATGGGAGACATCTCAACTTCCTTATGCACAGTGTTTGCTTTACAGCTGTTTCCTGTGTGTTGTGCTCTCACACAGTACAGGGCTGTCTCTGAAGAGGGCAGTGTTCTGGACACACAGGAATCAGTAATAACTGTCTCTACAAGCTCAGACTGAAAATCAATCTAACTGAGAATAAAAAGGTGATAGAAAACATACACAATACTGAAGGAAAAAAAATTGCGACACATTCCCTTTAAATAGGGCGTCTGCTGCGTCAAACGGATCAAGAATTGACATGTCAATTCTTTGAACGAATCTGAAAGACGCAATCAGAAAGACGCAAGTAAAACACGCATTGGCAGATCCAAACACGCATTTAAAAAATGCCTTGTGACCTTACATACCCTAAAACACTTATGCCACATGGTTAGCTTGTCTTAAGACGAGACACATTTATAAACTGCAATCACTTAAAAACATAAAAATCAACTCACATATGGAGCAGCACTATCTAAGGCACTTTCAACAATGACACAATTCATGCATCTGGACTGATGTCGTTTGGAGTTGGCTAGAACCAGACACCAGATATCCTATGTAGGCAACCGACAGGAAAGGTAATAGATATGTGCCAAGGAGGTTGCTGTGTCATGTATTACAATTTCAGGGATGTCAGGCTGGACGGCCGGACAATACACCCCGGCTTTTCCGTCTAGCCAAATTGCAGCAGGAGAACTGCAGTGTATGTGCCACCGAAGTCCCAGGAGCTCGGTGGGGAAAAAGAGCCTCTTAGTCAGTGACATTAGGTTACTGACGTATGTGTTTAGTTGGTATAGCTGCCATGCTGCTTTCATGGGCTCTTTTTCCAGGACGGCTGTAGCGAGGTTGGGAGGCCGTCCCCACGGTCCTGTCCGGGTTTTTGCTGGACCTCTTGAGGCCTTAAAAGCCTGCTAGTTTTAGACCTCAGGTGAGGAGTGTAAACCTAAGGGTTCTCTTTGCCATTTCCCTCCACAGTGTGCTGCAGTAAGGAGCTCCAGGACACAGTCCGGCTAACCTGCACTTGGATTCAAACAACACCATACGTTGGTGGGCATATGTCTACTTGGCTGAAGTTAAGCCACATGTTTACTCTATGTATGGACATTAACAGGATGCTGTGTTATCTCCTGCTGGAGAGTTTTTTTGGTTCCTGCTTGCTATTCCTGTGTTTCTTTTGCCGTATAAATAAAAACTCTGTTATTTTTGCATCTAAAACCCGTTTGTACCTACCATTTTTGCAGCTAGACTCCCACAACTATTAAATCCTACATGTGCAGTAACTGAAATAGACTTACAAAAAAGAACTTAGGAAGGGAAGATCTCTCCTTGAGGAGAGCACCGAACAAACGGCTTGTAGAGTTTTTGTTTTGCCTTTTCACCCTCTACTAAGCATCTGCATATCACAAGGCATTATGGGAAAGGGGCTGAGAAGCCCACAGCGCCCTCTGTTGGATCTAACAAATCCTCAATTTGCTTTTGACCCACCGAGTCTTGAGAAAGCAAAAGGGATTTTAGCCAAGCCAGTATCTCTCATCTGCAGACAACGCTGTTTCGGGATTTTTGTCCCTCATCAGTGCAGAGCAGAGCGATACTGGCTGGCTGTGTGGGAGGCATCGAGTAGCTCAGGAAGAACTTAAGTGGACACGGGCATGTTCTATATAGACAGAGGAATAATTTCATATTTTGGGTCCAAGGAACTTCGGTCAGGTGGGTTATACTACCCTGTGTGAGAGCAGGATGTGATAGAGGGAGAGAAGCTGAGCTCTGTGATATATAGGGTTGTATTATAGAGGAGAGGAGCTGTGCTCTGTGATATATAGGGTTATATGATAGAGGGAGAGAAGCTGAGCTCTGTGATATATAGGGTTATATGCTAGAGAAAAGAAGCTGGGCTCTGTGATATATAGAGTTATAAGATAGGGGAAAGGAGCTGAGCTCTGTGATATATAGGTTTATATGATAGAGGAGAGAAGCTGAGCTCTGATATATAGGGTTATATGATAGAGGATAGAAGCTGAGCTCTGTGATATATAGGGTTATATGATAGAGGAGATGAGCTGAGCTCTGTGATATATATGGTTATATGATAGAGGGAGAGAAGCTGAACTATGTAATATATAGGGTTATATGATAGAGGGAGAGAAGCTGAGCTCTGTAATATATAGGGTTATATGATAGAGGAGAGGAGCTCTGTGATATATAGGGTTATATGATAGAGGAGAGAAGCTGAGCTCTGTGATATATAGGGTTATATGATAGAGGAGAGAAGCTGAGCTCTGTGATATATAGGGTTATATGATAGAGGAGAGCAGCTGAGCTCAGAGATATATAAGGTTATATGATAGAAGAGAGAAGCTGAGCTCTGGGATATATAGGCTTATATGATAGAGGGAGAGCAGCTGAGCTCTTTGACATATAGGATTGTATGATAGAGAGGAGCCACCGTGACACTAATAAGCCATACTACGCCCATCCTCTCCGCTGCTTCCCTGCTGTGCTACACGTTAAACTATTGGAACATTTAAAATTTATTACAGCTATGCTTTATACATGAAAAAAAATAGAGCCCTGTAGTGGGGCGCATGTTTTAACCCATTACCGACAATGAACATATGGGTACACCCTATTGTTGGTAAGAAAATACAAAGCAGGCTTACACGCTGAGTCTGCTCTAAAGACACCAGGTGTCGACTATTACAGCTAACACCTGCCACTAACCGCAGGGATCGGAGCCAGCTCCTATTCAGGCTATTAAGCCAAGCTGATGAAGCCTGTGGACAAGCACCCTCTCTTTTGCCACTTTAAAAATAAAAAATATAATGGGGTTGCACATAATTGGTTATGTCCATAAAAGTCTGATCTATCAAAATAATAATATTATTTATCTCATATGCTTAAAATATAGAAGAAAAAATTAAAGACACCAAAATTGTTGTTTTTTTTATTGGTCATTTCATGTCCCCGGAAAATTGGAATAAAAAGTGATCAAAAAGTCACATGTATCTCAAAATGGTACCAACAAAGCAATTGTTCAGTGCCCAAGAAACTAGCCCTCACTCAGGTCCACAGCGTGAACGTAAGAAATAGAGATTGGATTTATTTTTATAAAAGTACTAAAACATAACGAAAACCCTATATCTTTGATATCTGGGCAAAAACATAAAAACAAAGCCCATATAAACATGGCACAAGAATGTTTTTTTCGCCCTAATTAAAAAATGTTTCAGCTTCCTAGTACATTCTATGGTACAGTCAATGGCACCATTAAAGAGCACATCTTATCCACAAAAAAAACAAGCTCTTATAGGTCTATGTAGATGGAGAAATAAAAAAATTATGGCTCTTAGAAGACAAATAGGAAAAAAATGAAGAGCCAAAAAATTATGACCGGCTGTCAGGAAGGGTTTAAATTCTTTTTGAATATCTTCATGACATGTGGCGAAAACCCATGTAAAAATGTGAAGAACATATAAATAATATATACATTTATTTGCATTTTGCTGAGAGAAGTATTTGATCCCCTACTAAACATCAAGAGTTCTGGCTCCTACAGACTTAATCAACTCTTTACCTGCATTAAAGACAGCTGTCTTAAATAGTCACCTTTATAAAAGACTCCTGTCCACAGACTCAATTAATCAGTCAGACTAACCTTTACAACATGGGCAAGACCAAAGAGCTTTCTAAGGATGGCAGGAACAAGTTCATAGACCTGCACAAAGCTGGAATGCGCTACAAAACCATAAGTAAGATGCTGGGTGAGAAGGAGACAACTGTTGGTGCAATAGTAAGAAAATGGAAGAAATACAAAATGACTGTCAATCGACATCCATCTGGGGCACCATGCAAAATCTCACCTCACGGGGTATCCTTGATCATGAGGAAGGTGAGAGATCAGCCTAAAACTACACAGGGGGAACTTATTGATGATCTCAAGGCAGCTGGGACCACAGTCACCAAGAAAACCATTTGTAACACATTACATCATAATGGTTTAAAATCCTGCAGTGCCCACAAGGTCGTCCTGCTCAAGGAGGCACATGTGTAGGCCCGTCTAAAGTCTGCCAATGAACACCTGGATGATTCTGTGAGTGATTGTGAGAAGGTGCTATGGTCAGATGAGACAAAAATTGAGCTCTGTGACATTAACTCAACTCGCCATGTTTGGAGGAAGAGAAATGCTGCCTATGACCCAAAGAACATTGTCCCCACTGTCAAGCATGGAGGTGGAAATATGATGTTTTGGGGGGAGGGATCAAATACTTATTTCTCACTGCAAAATAATTTATATAATTTACACAATGTGATTTTCTGGATTTTATTTTGGATATTCTATCTCTCAATGTTAAAATTAACCTACCCTTAAAATTATAGACTGTTCATGTCTTTGTCAGTGGGCAAACTTACAAATCAGCAAGAGATCAAATAATTATTTCCTTCACTGTAGGTCCTCAAAGGGTTCATAAGGCATCAGAAAGGTTTATAGGGTTCATCTGCTATAGAACTAAACTATTGTAAACCAGAATGAGACTATATTGGGGCACATTTATCAAGGCAGTTGCACCAGAATTCTGGCACAATTTTCAGCAAAAATAAAGTCTACTTGCTTTATACCACATTTATTATATGTTTTAGACAGTTTACATAAAATTCTGCGCCATGTCCAACAAAAGAGGTGTGACCTCAGTAAAGGAAGTGTGGTTTAGTAAAAAGAGGGCGACATAATCCACCAAAATTTGGGAGCAGTTACTGGCATAAAGTAAACCAATTTATACAAGGTGTAATCTTACACAGTTGTAATATGTGCCAGATTGACCAACACTATAATAAATCTGGAGTGTTTTAGACTGTCTGGTCTAACTTTACACTGTCTAAGAGTTAGTTAGTATTGATAAATCTGCTCCATTGATTTTTTAGATTACTGAGGTTGTTTGAGATAAGAATTAAAGGTCAGAATGAGGATCAGCTACAATACCAGACCCTGCATATGGGTAGGAGTGGCGTGGGTTTCTGGTAAAAATGTCCCATTTATTCCAATCTCATTTATCTCTATTAAGTGTTTTTGTTCTTTACTGAAAAGGACAAATAATACAAATTAAATTAACAATGTATTACTTATTTCTAGTACACACTGAAATGATATCACTATTATCATCATCATACTAATATATTATTACAATTATTATATCACTAAAATGGTGTATACTATTATTAATCTGCTAATATAATTTTTCAATAAAATGATAATATTATGATATTATTGCTAATATCATGATAAGATATTATTTATAAAGCTGTTAATTCAGAAGAACACAAAATCACATTCATCCAATTGATGTTACAGGGAAAAAGTCCTTCTTGATCCAGGCAAAAAGTCGATCAGTTCTAGAACGCTAGATCAAAGCCAATAAGGCAATTTACAATTTCATTGTTGTTAATATATTATTAACTTTATAATAGTTATTACACTATTATTAGCTCTAAAGCTATTCATCCAGAAGAAGGCAAAAACATTGAATTTATTCAACCAATTTGTGTCACTGAGAAAAATTTCTTTTTGACCTCAGGAAAAGATGATTGGTTCTAGAACCTTGGTTCAAAGTCAATGAGGCAATTCACAATCAGATAGTTGTTGTTATATTAGCCTTCTAACAACTATTATTACATTGTCTATATGCAATATTATTATCATCCCTTCTAATTACTAGCATTACATTATTATTATAGGTTCATAATACTATTAATGCTGTTACTAACATAACACTATCCCTACCACTAAAGTTGTTGATCCAGAAGAAGGCAAAACAAAAAACCCTGGATACATTCGGCAAATTTGTAACACAGGGAAAAGTTTCTTCCTGACCCCCAAAAAAAGGAAATTGGTTCTAGAAGTTGTTGATCAAGAAGGAGGCAAAAACCTGGACACATTTGGCCGATTTGTTATACACAGGGAAAAATTCCTTCTTGACCCTGGGAAAAGCCAATTCTAGGACCCTGGAACAAAGCCATCAGACATGAACAATTTCCTCGCTATTACTATAATATTAACACTACAACGAATATTACTTTCAAAGAAAATGATCATTGTTGCTAGTTAATATTATTACACTTTTATTTCCTGTATTCTAATACTGATAATACTATGCTATTTGTGATATTACACTATTCCTACCCTAAGGTTGTTGATCCAGAAGAAGGCAAAAAAAAAACGTGGACACATTTGGCAAATTTGTAACACAGGAAAAATTCCTTCTTGAGCCCAGGAAAAGGAAATTAGTTCTAGAACCTTGGTTTAAAGTCAATAAGGCAATTCACAATTACCTAGTTATTGTTAACAACTATTATGACATTGTCTGTATGCAATATTATTTTTCCTTATAATTACTAGCATTACATTATTATTATAGTTCCCTAATACTATTAATGCTTTGCTGTTTCCAATATAACACTGTCCCTACCACTAAAGCTGTTGATCAAGGAGGAGGTAAAAACCTGGACACATTCGGGAATTTGTTATATACGGGGAAAAATTCCTTCTTGACCCTGGGAAAAGCCGATTCTAGGACTTGAAGACAAAGCCATTAGACATGAACAATTTCCATGCTATTACTATAATATTAATGTAACGGTGGAAGCCGGGTATATGTGGATTCTCTGAGTCATCTGCTCCACGCCAGGGAGCAGAGTTTAAGGGGCCCCCGGTCTTCACCGGAGCCCGCCGTAAGGCTGGACCGACTTAGCTGCAGGGATCCCCCAGTCGCAACCCCTATAGTTTATTTTTAAAACACAGGTTTTTAATTTTCCACCTACATAGACACGAGGGCTTGTTTTTTTGTGGGACAAGGTGTACGTTTTAATGGTATCATTGACTATGCCATACAATGTACTGTAA
The DNA here is from genome assembly GCA_025379985.1 of Phyllomedusa bahiana. NCBI lineage: Eukaryota > Metazoa > Chordata > Amphibia > Anura > Hylidae > Phyllomedusa > Phyllomedusa bahiana. The sequence continues at coordinate 7,577 of JAODAL010054316.1, forward strand.
AACCCAAATACAATTCTTTGTATGGTGAAACGTGAAAAAATATGCAATTGTGCCATGTTTTTGGGGGTTTAATTATTTATCAAGTTCACTGTTCCATACAAATTACATGTTATCTGTATTCTGCAGGCCAGTATGAATCTAATATATTTAAATGTATATATATCTTTCATTTTGTTTTACTACTTTAAAAAAATAAAAACCAATAAGGGCGCCCGTGCCAGGAAACTACTCTCTTACTATACAATCCCTAGTGTCCCCTATCCTCACAAGATGATTTAATATAGGGAACTACAAATGGTCTAAATAAATCAGATATGCCTCTACACCAAAGAATATATCACGCTCATTCTAATATACGACCAGCAGAAAACACAAAAATATTGGTGTACTTCTATATAATCAAAAAGCACTCTAGGGTAGTCCACTATCGATAATGTAAAGATAATGGAGACCACTAATCTATCTCCAATGAACACAAATACCTATAGCGATATATAATTACTTCCACCAGGTAAATATGATGTACCATCAATATAGAATAGATGTCATATATGTGGAAAGATAACTCAGCCACTATAAACAAGCGACTGAAATTAAACTGACGCGTTTCCCCCTCTTAGTAGCTAGGGTTCATTAGGGCAAATGGTGTTTCCACAAAACATAGACATTCTTAATATATCCAGATCATAAAGATACACATATACCAATATTATATAGCCAGAGAAACCATTAATATGCCAAGCAATATATAACTTGTGTGTCCTGATGGTTTAGATAAATTGGTGGTCCCCTGTGTCCATGATGGTAGAAAGAGTCACAGTATATGTCCTCACTGCCGCTTAAATATACAGCTAATGTGTGAATTAACCATACAGATCCCATACGTACCTTCCTTCTGGACGCCAAGGTTGGAATAACCCACCCACTAATGCGCGGTACTTTTCCGAGCGTCCGGTATTCACATTAGAGAAATCGCGCATATGCCGTCCCCCTCTCGGCTAACAACACAATGTCCCAGGGTAGAGGATAGTTCGCGCATGCGCAAGAACTAAATGTAGAGCTATGAGCATGGCGTTTGCTCCAAGTGTATAGGGCACCTGAATGAATGAACCTGTCAAAAATCTGGCGTGTGGTATATCCTGCATAGTATAATTGATGCCTAATGTAGACACATCATTGCTAGCATATCTGATGCGTCTACTTTAGGCGCATTCAAATGTGTCATGCCTGGCATATAATGCACCCAGTAATGGTGCACGACAGTTCATTTATGTAGAGAATAGGACGTCAACAGTTTTTTGGCGCAAAATACACCAAAATACTGGCGCAGCCCTAATGGGACATGAAGAAAAACTTGCTTCCAAACAAATGGTGCAAAATGTCCAGCGGATCATAAAAAGACTACTTTACTGAAAAACACATAAATACACAGCAAACAAAGTGTACGAGGTACCATGCACTTAGAGTGTCTGCAATTTTTTGATCATTTTACGCATAGAAAATCTACAGCACACTTTAATGATGCAAGATAACATTTATACAGTATAAGTCGAGAGGGGATACAATTACTGCTTGTCAGTGCAAATACATCGAGACCATTTTTTCATATGTGCAATCGATGTCCAGATTTGTGACACACTGATTTGACGTTTTGGCTGAAAATTGCCTCAATCATGCACGTCACAGTCAGAGGAAAAATGGCGAGAAAGTAACAGCACTATAAATGGTAGCAGGGAGGTTGCTGTAGTAATCCTATAAGGGGCGGTGGTAAGCTTGTAGTAGTAAAGCAGGAAATGTGAGGTACCCGGTATAATGGCAGTATATGTAGAAAAGGAAAACGTGCAAAAAGAGTTATGGATAAAGAGGCAGTCTCTGTAAACGATGGGAAGCGGAGGAAAACTCCGACCTAGTGCTTAACCCTTTGATTGCTATGGTACGTGACTGTGGCATAATCTAAGGGCATTTCCCTTGGGAACTCCCGGTGACCCAATGGGAACGGTGAACGTCTGTACAGTCAGTCCTGGGGACCTACAGTAGCCCCAGGGCTGACTTTATAACAAGCCTGCAGTCAGGGCACACTTTGCTTCCCTGACTGCTGTGTCATACTGACACAGAGTCTAATACCTTACTTAGTGTAAAAACAAATGTAAAATAGTTATTCCTTCATGGGATTTTAAAAAAAAAAAGTAAAAAACATAAAGTGTATAAAAAATAAAATAAATAATAAATAGTAATTAAAAAATAATTGTGCCTCCATTAGGGTATGTTCACACGGTGTATTGCGGCGCGTATAAAACAACTGTAATAAGCTGTAGAATTAATCTAACAGGTTATTTAGTGTGAAGTGTGAATGGTGTAAAAATAATAAATAAAACAAACAAAAAAAAAAAAAACTCTGCAGGACCGTATATACCATATATTTTGGCACAAAAATATACGGTATCAGCGCGTCTCTCCAAAGCACAGGGAGGGGGGGGGGGGGGACGGCAGAGCGCCGGCCCCATAGAAAGTAATTGTTAGCGGCGCGTATTCGCCGCTAACAATTGACATGTCACTTTTCTACCCGCCGTACAATACGATAGTATTGTACGCCGGGGGACGACGTGTAACCAAAGTGCAATACGCGGCGAACTACGCAGCGAAATGCGCGCCAAAATAAGCCATGTGAACATATCCGTAGAGATAATTTAGAACCTTAAATAATAATTCAAGGAACATGAACCCAAATGTAATTTAGTGAAAAACTGCAGGGCGAAACACATGCACATACAAAAAACAAGTAGATACATTAAAGTTGCCTGAAGGTGTACTGAAGTCATATTTCGTGCAGTTTCTACATACTAAATATAAAGTGTGAGAATTGGGTTATTAGATTTTCTGTTGTTAATCTTCCATAGCGCATGATATAATGATGCAACAGGAAAGTAGGACACTTACGTGACACATGTGGCACTTTCACACCTTAAAATGCTTACACTTTTACAGGCAAAGTGGGGCAGGTCTTATAAACAGTAATTTACCCACAGTTATATTCTGGATTATGGGTCAGATTTGCTAGAACAAGAGACTATTTGGCAAACAAGAGATTGTAATTGCCAAACAAGCAGAACATGGGCAATATTCTTTAGAAACGTTATCATTATGGTTTTAAACAATGATGATGTGGTCATGTGCGATTTAAAGGGACAATAAACTGAAGACAGTTTATAATGAAGGAGACTTATATCCAGGGAAAACCAACATTACCAAACCTTCTGCTGCTGTATAAGAAGGAAAAATACATATTAGGCTTTGTCCACTCGGCAATTGTAAAATGCTGTCAGATTCTGTTATAGAATCCGACCAGTATTTTACCGTGGATTTTGCGGTTAGTTTTCGGATTTCAAACGGCCCATTGAACTGTACCACAATACGGCGGATTAGGACATTTTCTACTTTTTTTTCAAGACCGGTATTTTATAGTCGGATTTTTGCAGATTCTAGATTCTGAATCCCTTAAAAATCTGACTGTAAACCAGTCCCGTGTAGACATAGCTTTGCCCTCCTGTAGATCCCATACTGTCCCCTCCCTTAGCAAGCTTAGTTGAATTTGTAAATGTTTCATTTATCAGTGCTAGTGTTCTTATAACCAGTGCTAGCCACATTTTTCACAAGAGCTAGCACATTGCAATGCAAGTGTCAATCAGCAAGTCTTCATGAGTGCCAAGCACAAAACCACTTTGTTGACTAATCAATCTTATCCTTGGGGATCATGTTCTAGGTTCAACAGAAGTTGTCATTTATTCATTTAGACCTATGTTCATTCTGTGTTTTGGAGTCCAGTGGGCAGTCCTACTCAGTGATTGACAGCTATTTCTGTAAGTATGCTCATATAGGAAAGGTTGTCAATTACTGAAGACCACCGCCCACTGGACTCCCAAGGCCAAAATGAGCAGAGGTTTAAATGAATAATTTACAAGTTCTGATGAATATTTTCCTACAAAACTATATAGTAATCTGTTCAGCTCCTTCTGCTCTACAATGTGATGCTTCTAGATTTGAGAACATTTTCATGCTGATAGGTTCCCTTTAAATACCAGTCCCATTGCCCAGACAAGTGCTAGCCATTCTTCCAATACAATAATCATTTACATTGTCTTTATAAAGGCCGTTCCCAGCTAAATCGCTCCCAAAAATGCCAGGCAGATAATCCATACATGTGCCTGCCAGAATATCCAACAATGGATGTGACATTGCCAGTAACCGTAACCATGCCATTGCTAGTGTCAAGCGTACTGCCCACACCGTTCCCATGCAAGTCTACCTGCTCTGCCCACACAAGTGCCAGCCATGTTATTATTACAAGTGCCTGCCACAATATCTAATAATGTAATTATCATTGTCCACACATGTGCAAGCCACACTGTCCACACAAGTGCCGATGCAAGTGTCAACCACTCTGCCCACACAGATCCCATGCAAGCTCCTGCCCACAGAAGTGTCTGCCGCGCTATTAATAAAAGTGCCTGTACAATATCCACACATGTGCAAATCCCACACTGCTCCCACACAAGTGCCGATCCCAAGTGTCAACACTCTTGCCCACACAATCCCTTGCAATCTCCTGCCGACAAGAATGCCTTGCGACGGCTATTAATAAAAGTGCCTGCACAATATCTACACATGTGCAAGCCACACTGTCCACACAAGTGCCGATGCAAGTGTCAACCACTCTGCCCACACAGATCCCAGGCAAGCTTTAGCCACCCTGCCCACAGAAGTGTCTGCCGCGCTATTAATAAAAGTGCCTGTACAATATCCACACATGTGCAATCCACACTGCCCACACAAGTGCCGATGCAAGTGTCAACCACTCTGCCCACACAGATCCCATGCAAGCTTTAGCCACCCTGCCCACAGAAGTGTCTGCCGCTCTATTAATAAAAGTGCCTGTACAATATCCACACATGTGCAGGCCACACTGCCCACACACATTAGTCACATTTCCCACACAAGTTTTAGCCACACTGCTCACACAAGTGTCAACAAATGTACAAGTATAACTACCTTTGTAGGTCCTAACCACAAGTGCCATCTTCATACTATCCACCAAGATTGGACTTGCCCACAGGGGAATAATGAAAAAAACCCCGGTGGGCTCCTGAGCATTGCAGAGTTTCTTTTAAATTGCATATACATCCTGGGGAGAGGCAGCAAGGTAGAGAGAAAGAGGTAAAAAGCAAGACGCCGAGTATAAGAGGCATATACAGTAGGTGTAGGGTAGTCCTCAGAATCAATTGCATTGGTAGGTCCCAGAATCAACTCCACTGGTGGACCCTCAGATTGAAATTTCACTGATGGGCCCTAAGCACCCCAGTTCAACACTGCTGTCCACACAAGTGCCAGCCACATTTCTCATGCAATTTACCACTACACTGCCAACACAATCACCAGTCAGTGTCAGTGCTAACACTGTTTACCCTTTCTTACCTTTGGGCATTTCCATGACAGATGCCACATCTGGATTTCCACAGAGCTTCTGGTACTGGCTGTGCATTAACCAGTCTGTGATTTATGGAGTATAAGATATAGAACTGTACTGCTCCTGTGTAAAATAAAAGGGGCTACAAATGTAAAATATATATTGAAATAAAGTATCGCACAAAATTGAGTGCACCCCTCACATTTTTGTAAGCATTGTATTATATCTTTTCACGGGACAACACAGGATATGACACTTGGATAGAATGTAGTCAGTGTACAGCTTGTATAACAGTGTAAATTTGGTGTGTCCTCAAAGTTATATTGAGGACACACCAAATTTACACTGTTATACAAGCTTTACACTGACTACTTTACATTGTATCAAAGTGTTTTATCTTCAGTGTTGTTCCATGAAAAGATATAATACAGTGTTGCATTATTGCAGGAGGATTCGTGATTATTTTTGTTATAAAAAATGAAAAATGGAGATTTATTGCATTTTTCATGAAGGTTGAAATGGTTCCAGAAAAGTACATAGTAATTGTATCTTACATTCATCAGTGTTCAGGTCTATGTCCTGGAGGTATCAAGGTTGTGACTCCTTTTCCCAGCATCTGTATGTGGGTTTCTTGCCATCTACACATCAAGTCCTCATGTCACCCTCCACTCTCCATATTTCATCCAGATTCCACCATGTTCTTCAATGTTCCACCCCGTCTGTCATATATACTAAAGATATTCAGTTAAAACCAGAAGTTTACATACACTATATAAAAAGACACATCTGCAGGTTTTTCTCACTATCTGACATGAAATCAGAATAAATCTTCCCCGTTTTAGGTCAATTAGGAACCAAAATTATTTATATTTGCCAAAAGCCAGAATAAGAGAGAGAGAGAATTTTTAAGGAATTTTTTTTATTACTTTCTGCAAAGTCAAAAGTTTACATACACTAGGATTACTATGCCTATAAACAATTTAGGACAGCCCATATGATATCATGACTTTGGAAGCTTCTGATAGGTTTATTGGCAATATCTGAGTTAGAGACACAGCTGTGAATGTATTTTAAAGCACACCAGAAACACACTGCATCTGTATGTAACATCAAGGGAAAGTCTAAAGAAATCAGCCAAAATATCAGGAAGAGAACTGTGGGCTTGCACAAGTCTGGTTGATCCTTGGGTGCAATCTCCAGATACCTTAAGGTGCCTCATTCATCTGTACAAACAATTATACACAAGATGGGAATGTCAAGCCATCATACCACTCAGGAAAGAGGTTCTGTGTCTCAAAGCTTTTGTCTGACATGTGTATATCAACCCAAGAACAAAAGCAAAAGACCTTGTGAAGATGATGGCAGAAGCTGGTAAGATTGTGTCATTATCAACAGTGAAAGGAGTACTGTATCAACATGGGCTGAAAGGCCACTCTGCCAGGAAAAAGCCATTACTCCAAAAGAAACATATAAAATCCAGATTAATGTTTGCAAATGCACACAGGAACAAAGACCTACATTTTTGGAGACATGGCCTGTGGTCTGACAAAACTAAAATTGAACTGTTTAGCCATAATGACCATCGTTACATTTGGAGGAAAAAGGGAGAAGCTTGGAAGCCTGAGAACACCATCCCAGCCGAGAAACACAGGGGTGTCAGCATCATGTTGTGGGATTGTTTTGCTGCAGGAGGGACTGGTGCACTTCACAAAATAGAAGGCATCATGAGGAAAGAAGATTATGGGACAATATTGAAGCAACATCTCAAGACATCAGCCAGGAAGTTCAAGCTTGGGTGCAAATGGATCTTCCAAATGGACAATGACCCGAAGCTACTGCCAAACTGGTTACAAAGTGGCTTAAGGATAACCAAGTCAGTATTTTGGAGTGGCCATCCCAAAGTCCTGATCTCAATCCTATTGAAAATTTATGGGCAAAGCTGAAAAGGCAGGTGCGAGCAAGACGACCTGCAAACATGGTTCAGTTACACCAGTTCTGTCAAGAGGAATTGGCCAATATTCCTACCAACTATTGTGAGAAGCTTGTGGAAGGATCCAAAACCTTTGACCCAAGTCATAGAGTTTAAGGGCAATGCTACCAAATACTAATGAAATGTATGGAAACCTTTGACTTTGCAGAAGTAATAAAAATGCCTTAAAAATTCTCTCTCATTATTCTGGCATTTGGTAAATATAAATAATTTTGATTCCTAATTGACCTAAAACGGGGAAGGTTTATTCTGATTTCATGTCAGATAGTGAGAAAAACATGAATACACTGTCTTTTTTATATAGTATATGGAGACTTCCGATTTCAACTGTAGATGTGTCTTAGATAGTCTTTACTTTAGTCTGTACAAGTTAAAACATATCCATGCAGTATATACCTACATATTAGGGTACTAGAATAGATGGTAAAGTCAGCAAAGTTTGTGGCTAACCCTTAATACTGAATCATGAACGTTAATATGTCAATATCTCATATTTGACGAAATATCTGTTAGTACACCTAGATGGTGTGTTTTACTTTTAGACATTTTATTGATGCACTAATATTCATGAATTGAAGGGTGTATTTGGGCAAGAATGGACTTGTGTCTTAGACAAAAGGTTACAGCTTCCTCCTGACTGGCAGTTCAAGAAGCCAAAAGTTGGTGCAGATGTCCTGGCTAGTTCTAGTGGAGCACTGTGCAAAGATCTGCTTGATATAGTAAAACGGAGAGTCCCATGAAATAGAAAGATAATTGATATGGAGGATATATGTATCTCATTGATGTGAAGCACCATGTCAGTGTATGAGGATTTAATCGCTTTTTACACCTTACTGGGTATTTACATATTACAAAGGGGGAAGAAAGCTGAGCTCTCTAGCGCTGTCTATTGGATGTAGCAGACATCAAGTCACATGTGACTGACTAAGCTGGACAGTTCAACTCTTCCCATAAGTCTTTGTAATATGTAAATACCCAGTGAGGTGTAAAATGCGATAAAATCCTTACACACCGACATGGTGCTTTTCCCCAATTAGATAAATTACCCCTTCTGACCCACATTTAAGCCTCTCACCTAGCCAGCTGGTAAGTTCTATCCTGTACTGATTAGGGGCAACACTCCGAAACAGCTGTATGCAGATGAACTAAGCTGGCTTGGCTTGAATCCTGTCACATTGTAAGACTCAGTGAGTCACATGTGACGTGAGGACTGCTACATCCAACTGAGGACGCTGGAGAGTTCAGCTCTCTTCCATAAACCTTTGTAATATGGAGGATATACACAGTTTAACGAAACCGGGACATATGGAGTCCAAAGCCTTGACCCCGAACCATACATAAAAGTGATTATTACTGTCCACCTGCTCACTTCCGTGAATCACTGTGTCATCTTCATCACTCTCCATGTTTTGCATCTCCCAGCCTTAGTGATTACATGACACACATGGTGCCTGCTCAGTAACACTGTAGAACCAGAGACACTATAATTACATCCAATTGAATTATGTGAGTAGACAAGCTTCATGTCTAGTGATACACATTAACTTAACAGGGTGTGACCGTCACATCGGGAAGACATCACTGGGACTTTATGTCTAATAAGCAGCCAGGGGGAAGTTATAATGAGACCACAACCAAACATTCATGATATCAATTCTGGAATCCTAACCTTGATTGACTGGAGCAGTCTTGACGACCATATTACATCAGTATGTACTCTAATTTTTGAGCATCTAAAGCAGAGTAACTTTGTACATTACTTATCTTTTTGCTGATCCTGAATTGCAAACTATATTGTACTACAGAGTTGTCTTTAGAAATTTTCTTGCTTCAGAGCTGAAATCTGAGAGCATTATTTGCTGGCTCAATATCGACACAGAGCTTGCTCTGGTCATTTACATTCTGGGAACTGTCGCCTTTATAAAAGCGTTGCGCTTCAGATTCGGGTCGATGTTAAATCTGTCACAAATCCAAGCAACTGGATTCGGGAGCCTGAATCGTATTTTGGCAGAAATTGCTAAACAATTGACCCTAACTGTAATGCAAACTGTAATTTAGGGTAAGAGGGTCTCCCAGTCCGGCAACTGTCCCAATGTGGAGTTACTTCTCTTTAGTGACGGAAAAAAAAAGTTAGACATCAGCATCTGCAAAAGAAGTTCTTGTTCTGTTTTTGATCCATCAGAAGTATGTAATACAGTGCAGCATTTCAGTATAACAAAACCTTTTCCAAGTTATACCGAAGCAATGCACTTTAATGCTACTTTTTGTTGAATCAAAAATAAAATATAAATTCTTTTGGCGGTGCTGACACCTGACTATTGTGATAGGTGAGGACTTTTGGAGGTCTGGTTTGCATTGAAATGAGGGACATTACAGGAACCATTGGTGCTCCTTTTCAATATTTTTTATTTTCCTCCTGGTAAGTGACATCAGATAAGAAGTGACGCACATCAGGAGCACTGCTGGACCAGGAGCTCTGTGGAGAGGTAAGATAGCCCTTAAAACCCTCTAAAAAAAACCTCAAACCCTAACCTTGTCTCGCTACAAAGATTAACTTTCAACATGTAGGGAGCACTAAATAAAGACGTTTTCCAAATATATTGCGGTGTTCATTTTTTTTTGTTGAGGAGCTACAAATTATTTTATCACCTTCTGAGGGCTTTCTAGTTTCCCAAGTGACCGATCTGTGTACTTCTCACCCCCTGCTGTTTCTTCTATCTGATAGCAGAGAGTGAGGTCATCACATAGGTTGCAGCACAGAACTCTGGACAGTGAGAGCTTGTTTGTTATCTGATCTTTCAGACAATAGACAGTAATTACTGCTGTTTACTTAAAGGGGTTGTATCATTTCATTAAGTGGTCTTCAGAATAAGGGGACAGTGAAAACAAACAACTTTGCAATTGGATGTCATTAGCAAAGCTGTCTTGTTTTCACAGTATTCCTTATCTTCTGTTTCTGTAAACACCGTTCTCCAGTGCTGGTCGGATTCCTCCTCCTGTCCTGTCTTTGGCTGATGGCTGTCTGGCCCCGAACCCACCGCCCCCTCCCCCCGGTCGGATTCACGGGAGCGAGCATTCCTGTCTCTCACTCAGACTAAGGGACCAGCAGGAATTTCACTCTGCATAGCCAGAAGAAACACAATAACACTGCAGGGCTTCTACAATCAGAAAACAGCAGAAATGTGCCTCGATCCCTGCTTCTCTCACTCAGATTAAGGGGCCGTAGCAAATTCACTATGCACACCCAGCAGAAACACACTGCAGCTGATTCTACAATCAGAAAACAGCAAAATTGTGCCATGGTGCCTAACTCTCCTGCATAGAAGGGAGATCTGTGCCGTTCATAGAAGACTGGATTCAACTGTAACAAACCTCCAGCTGAGAGAGGAGAAGAGATCATAGAAGACTGAGTTCATAGAAGACTGTCTAGATTGAATGCAGGGCTGTGGTATTTAAACAGCTCTTACAAAATAAGACTGCATAGGCAGAGGAGCAGTGAAATGTGGACTCAGACAGAGAGGAGGGGGGAGAACAGGGCTCGGAAGCGAGCACGAACAGTTAAGAGGGGATGATGTCATAACACCCAGCTGGGAGGGGAAGAAACGCCCCTGGATTTGTAGAGCTGAGAAATAGAAAATACTTTGAAACACACGAACTGAAGTAGCGATACATCCCCTTTAAATTCAGAAGCTTCCCTGGTCCTGACAGCATGAGATTTATCTAATTAGCAGAAGTCTGAATACATGGAGCTCATATGCTAATTACAGACAGCTTGTCTAGGAAGTGACAGAGCAAAGCAGCATTATTTCATTCATGCATCCTATGAAACTTTGAGATGAGACAACCCCTTTAACTAAGTGTTAGGGTCACAGGTATGGTTAAAGATAGGGATAGGGGTAGTGAAAAAAATTGGACATGCCGACCCTGAGTTTTTTCATAAGTTTGGTCAAATTGAACAGCCACAGGTTTAGGCAACACTAATAAACGCTGCTATGTAATTATGATGTATAAAAAAACTAGTTGCCCCTTGAATTGGAGTTCAGCTAAGCTGTTAGTAATGTGTAATATCAGATTACATTCCCCACTCATCCGAACCTCCCATGCCCGTCTCCAAGACATCAAACGTGCGGCACCAGTTCTCTGGAACATGCTACCGTGGGCAATCAGGCACACAACTCTCATAGCTTTAAGAGGGCCCTGAGAACACATCTTCTCAGTCTGGCCTACCAGAATCCTTAAAGGGGATTTATCGTTTGAGCTGCTCGTGCTGTTCAGCTAATTTTCTCAGATTGAGTTTGAAATACAGGGGCGTGTCTCTCCTCTCAGAAGGCGTGTCTCTCCTCCCAGGAGGCGTGTCTCCCCTCACTGAAGAACTATGACATCATCATTTTGTTTAAAGCAGGGGATGCAGAAGGTTGTCTGGATATAACAGCTCTGTAGCCTCCTGCATGCTTCTTATTTCTGCAGCCTTGAGGCTCCAAACTTGAGCAAGCACCTGTCATATGTCTTAGTTTACACACAACTGAAAGCCAGCAGCTGTTACTTCTAGTGGTGTTCATCCAAATTGTACTGACAACAGGCAGAAATCTTTACTTAACTACAAATGTCAGCTTCAAGTAAAGATCTCTGCTTCCTGTCAGTGACATGTGAGTGAAAACAATGGGGGGAGAAGCAAATCAGCTTTGAGAGAAGGCCCTCAGCATGTCACTAACTTGGGCTGGTGGTCTAGAGGTAGAGCAATGGTAGACTATTGCTTTCACAACAAAGGGGTTTGGAGTTCAAGTCCCTCACAGGGTATATCTTTTTTTCCCCCCTAAATTCTACACATATGTAGAGAGACCTAAAATATATATGTTAATCTCTATAATGATATATATATACACATACAGGGCTCCCCTATATCATGTCTCATCTTCCAGAATATATGCATTGATTGCATCACGTATGTTGGAAGTGCTTGGTGTGACTGCAAGGATAGGACACTATATAGAGGAGCTTTGTGTGTGTATATGAATAAAATTATAGATGTCTACACATATATTTTCATATCATACATATGTGTACAAATTTTTAAGAAAAAAAAAAACACTACTGATGGGGCTTGAACTCCCAACCTCTGTCTTGCAGGGCTAATCACCTAAGCACTGTACGATATAAGCAACTTAAACAGATGCAGTGTTGAATCATTATGTTATACACTACAGGTGATGACGTCATAAGGAGGCGGGGCTTGCATTCGATCTGAGGACCAGACCGCCTTCTTTTCCAAGTAGCAGCTTAAGGACTGGATCTGTGAGGAGGTTAATCAACCTCTTGGCAAAAGCCCCTTAAACAGCCAGTAATTGCCCAGAACATTGACCCTAAAGCTGGGAGATGAGTATAGAGCCAGCAGACTTTGGTTTCACTATCGATTTTAACAGCTCAGAGGGGAGTAAAAACAGAGTTTGCAGGCAGCCAATCACAGCACAGGGGGCGTGGCGGGGGCGTTTCCTGTCTAGGGGCGTATCCCAACAGCTGAATGAAATGTCAGCCAGCCAATCACAGTGCAGGGGGCGTCTAGGGTGCGAGACTCGACCAGGGGGCGTTCTGACCAGCAACCCCAGAAATACAAGACAGATTATTATTATTATTATTATTTATTTTAAAGCGCCATTGATTCCAGGGCGCTGTACCTTCGAGGGGGTTACATACATTACATAAGTCAAACGAGTACAGTGATAAGGGATAATGACAATTGGCACGACAGAGGGAGAGAGGACCCTACCCGCGAGGGCTTACAATCTACAAGGAGGGGGGGAAGAGACAGGAGGTGAGGGGCAGACATGTCTGTGGAGGAAGTAGTGACAAGTTTAGTGAAGGTTATAGGTAAGCCTGAAGAAATGGGTTTTCAGGTTGCTTTTGAAGCTGGTGAAAGTGGAGGAGAGTCTGATGTGTTGGGGCAGTGAGTTCCAGAGTGTGGGTGAAGCACGGGAGAAGTCTTGGAGACGGTTGTGTGAGGAGCTGATAAGGGGAGAGCAGAGGAGAAGGTCCTGTGAGGAGCGGAGAGTGCGTGAGGGGAGATATTTGGAAATTAGGGCAGAGATGTATGGAGGGGAGAGGTCATGGACAGCCTTGTAGGTCATGGTTAGTAGCTTGAAATGAATTCGCTGGGCAATTGGAAGCCAGTGAAGGGATTGGCAGAGGGGAGAGGCAGAGGAGTAGCGAGAGAGAGTGGGATAAGACGGGCAGCAGAGTTAAGGATGGATTGGAGGGGAGCAAGGGTGCTAGCTGGGAGGCCACTGAGAAGGATGTTGCAGTAGTCTAGGCGGGAGATGACAAGGGCATGGACAGATTTAAAGAGAAGCTCATATCTGCTAAACCAAGTGACAGAGGTAATGCAACCCAATTACAAAAGTGCTTATTTTTACTGTCCCCATAATCTGAGACATGATCTTTGTAACGATAAAACCCCTTTAATGGCTAGCCCCCCCCCCCCCCCTCACCCGCCAGCACACTCATTTTCGGCACTTAACTGTATATAGATGTACTGTTTGGGTGGCAGGTCCATCCGAATTCTACATAAAACATGATGGAAGGGGGTCCCACCTCTATCTTGAAAAAGGGCACTGAACGTCTCCACACAGAGCTAAAAGTAAATTGCTCTTTCACATGACTCTCCATTCTGTTCTATGGGAGTTTCAAGTACAGGTCAGTAGTGTTTGTCTGTACTCAGAACTCACATAGAACAGACTGGAGAGGTGTGTACAAGTGGAAAATATTCTTTGTACTGAATGGAGATGTTCCTGAAATAGATGCAGGTCCCAAAGATAGAAAACAGACCTTTCACCATTAATGGCAGGTTGAATGTGAGATGGGAACACCCCTGTAGCTTTTTGTGAGATATTACCTTCATGCCTCTCTGATACCTATTGGCAAGACCAAGGAGAGGTGACTGGTAGCTATGCCACAGCTTCCTCCATATAGGTCTATTATCTCTCTGGTTGAGTAGGCCTAATTGTGTTTCCAGCAGCTTAGCAATAGGGGGGCAAAGGTAGAAGTAGTACCCAAGTCCTGCTGCCTTAGGTGGCCCTGAGACGTTTTAGGGACATAAGGAGAGATCAGTTGTAGAAAGGACACATGTTGGTTTAGGGGTCCTGTTACAGATTTTTATTGCTTCTACATATGGACTTGAGGAAGGCTGTATCAGAATCACATTCTCAATGGCTATACATTTACATTGCTGCTTGTACCATGGAGAGGAGATCAGTGCAGGAGACCGACAGTCCTCACCAGGAGAACATGGCGCTATTGCTATCTCATAAAATCCCTCCTGAGGCCAGCTTCCAGCCTGCTCTGAGCTAGCCTCAGAAAATGGGGAGGTGGCCGTGCTTGGACAGTTCTCCACGTGGAAACTCCCATAGACATGAATGGGGGAGAGCTAGCGTGGCCATCTCTCTGGTCTCTGAGGCCAGACTGCAGGGTAACTTTATGGCATTAGTGTTACTTTATGGCATTGTGTCCTTCCTGAAGACAACTTCTATCCTTTGTCCTTTGTCTAGACCTCAACACAGGTGCAACACAATGAAATTATTATTATTATTATCATTTATTTTGGAGCGCCCTTGATTCCAGGGCACTGTACATTTCAGGCGGGTACATAAATAACATTGGTCAGACAATTACAAAGTGACAATAAGTGACTAACAACTGGTACAGAGGGAGAGAGGTCCTTGCCCGCGAGGGCTTACAATCTACAGATTGAAATGGCAAACTGCAATCGCAAATGTGTGTTGCTACAAAATAAAATCAGTGAGGATCCCTCTGACTAATACATCGTTACCCGATTGTTTCTACAACAATGAAAGTTTTGGAGACACAACAGGTTTAGCTCCTTTTAACATGAGTTTATTTTCTTGGAGAAGCTGCCACCTACTGTCTGACCGTGGAATGACCTGATGATAATACTGTGATTACCTCTGTGTGAGGCTCTGCTCCAGTGCAGTGCTGTGCTAGGGGCTTCCATAGGTGTAACCAGAGGTGCCAATAGGGCAGTACTCCTGTCAGGGGCTCTGATCAAAAAGGGGACCCACTGATATGTAAAATATAGGAACTAGTAATGGGTGGGTGCCCATTTACTTTGGCTGTATGGGGCCCTGAAATGACTGATAGATGACTTATAGCAGCCCTAGGTGTAACGATAGCTGCAGGAGCAATAGCAGCTGCTCCGGGTCCCAGAGGTTAAGGGCCCCCTCAGCTGCAGTGTACCTTTCCTTAGGGAATGACTAGTTGGTGGCTCTCTGCTGTCTAGCACTGCTCTGTTGGTTCTCTGATATAAGAAAACTATTATCCAAACCTGTAATTATTACTACTTACGCTGCTTTCTAGTTTCCTATCAGTAGGTGGTAGGAGCCCATCTCATTTTGCTATAGGGCCCTAAGTCATGTCCCTACCATGGCTTGTCACTAGGATATGCTATCACTACAATATCAGTGTGAGCCTGACCTCTGGGACCCCAACCCTAAAGATGAAGGGTACTGGTGTAATGCTGTGTCCCTTTCTAGCTCTCAGCCACCTGTGAAACCAGTTACTTGAGGCCACGCTGCAGTTTCCCACACAGCCAGGGGCACAATATGCATGAAAACAATTAGTAAATGGGGATGCAGAGCCACACCACACCATTGCTTCATCCCCTTTATTCTCACAATCGGTGGGAGGCAGCGGTGCAATAAATAATGTCAGGGCTCTATATAACTAAAGCAGTGCGGCCCCTGCCCATTACCAGTAGACATCTTGCATCATATCAGCGGGCCCCTTGTTTTTGAAAATTTGATCAAGGCTCCTGACATTAGTACTTCCAATACTGTCCTGATGGCTCCCCTGATGGGAGAACCCACGGTCAGTCCCCTTTGGATCATAAAGTGGTGGCGTATTTTAGAGATAAGAGTACCCCTTTAATAATAGTAAGTCTGTGCTGTGCGGTGCCAATTTTGTATGATCTTCTTGTATTTGTATGTGATTCCATCAGATTCTCCAACTTTCTCCAGCTCTTTTACCATACATGGCCATGCTTGGTTCTCCAAAATGAGAAATGCATTTTGTTAATGGGGTTTTCACACAAAGGAGCATTTATGCACCAAGTCAGAGAAGAGTGAAGAAATCAGGTGATACCTTTTAGAGGCTTACTGAGTATATTTGATGGTAAACAGACATGGTGTTATATAAGAAACTGTGCTCATGCCTAGCTATGAGCTGACTGTGTTACAGAATGAGGTTCTCCCATTCATTTCTATGGGTGTTCTGAATTTAGCTGAGCATATTCACTCAGCTATATTTGGAAATCCCATAGAAATGAATGGGGAGGTTGGTCGCAAGTGCCGTCCTGTTCATTCTGTAACTAGCTATGAGCTGACCTGTAACAAGGAAGTGGCTTTATGGGATCTCCCTTTTAATCAATGACCCAAAACAGATATGGCTTGTGTTGTTAGGCCCCGTTCACACGGCTTATTCACGCCGGAATTGCGAGCCGGATTGCGCTCGCAATTCCGGCGTGAATAAGTGGCGGGACGCGGGCGGGGCGGGAGCGCGGCGGGGGAGCCGCTCGCCGGCCCCATAGACAATGCATTATCTACGGCGCGTCCGCGCCGTAAATAATGTGCGTGTCACTTTCTCCCCGCCCGGCGGATTCGCCGAGCGGGAAGGAGCGACG
>JAODAL010054317.1:0-24712 GCA_025379985.1 Phyllomedusa bahiana
GGGGGGGGGTTTTTAAAAGGGGGGGGGGGTGGGCCTGGGTCCTGCAACTGACGATCCGCTGGCATGCGGTTGTCGCCAGCCGGGAAGGCACCTTTCCCGTACCTCTACCCCCATGTCACCCCCCTCTTTGCTCGCTACCCCCTGCTTTTCGCTCCATGTTCAGAAATATAAAAATTTGAGAAGGATGGAATGTTTTGGAAAGCTCTTTTAAAAAGGGAAAAATAAAAAGCTATTCCCCAAATCCCCTAATCAAAACAAAATTTGGATTCAAATTAACTCAAGGTGTCTACAACAAATCTGGACGGGCAAAAGCCCAAAAAAACACGTATCTGTTATGTTTTGGTAAAATAAACTATTTTTTGAAACCTTTCAATTCCCTGTGGTGAAATAGAATTGCTGTTTAAGATTTACGTAATGCGCGTCAATAACAGTGCTGGGCGAAAAAGTCAAAAAACACCAAACTGTTATGTTTGATATAAAAACGTATTTTTTGCACCTTTCAATTCACCTGTGGTGAATATAGAATTGCTTTTTTTAAGATTTACGTAGATGCTGCCAATGAACATGCTGGGGCGAAAAATCAAAAAAAAACGTAACTTTTATGTTTTGATATAATAAACGGTTTTTTGCCCTTTAAATTTTCCCCGTGGTGAATAAAAAAATTGCTTTTTAAAAGTTTAGTAGATGCGCGTAAAAAGAACGTGCGGGGTGCGCAAAAGTCAAAAAACACTAACTTTTTATGTTTTGTAAATAAACGTTTTTTTGAAACCCAAACACCGTGTAAATAAAATTGCTTTTTTTAATTTTAAAGTGCGGTAATAAATCCGTCCCCAGGGTAATGGGAAAAATTGAACACCCATTAAATGTATAATAAAAAAAGGGGGTTTTTGCAGCTAAAAAAGAGACCCGCAGTTACTAGAAATGTTTTTACCCAATATAAGTTCAGGCGCCCAATACCCCGGGAAAATTATTAAATACCAAACTGTTAATAATAAAGAAAATTCCACTACAATGTCTACACTAAGCCCTTGGGTTAATTTTTATCCAGTTTTCTTTATAGATGAGCTTTTCTGTGTTGGGCCCCGGGGGGCCCCCCCCCCCCGCTCCCACGCCATGAATTTACAGCGGTAAAATTGCGGGTTTTTAAAAATTCTTACTAACTACATAAAATTTTCAAATCTCTAACCCTAACTAAATTGGAAGGATCACAGCAAATAGTAAAAAGGGTTTTCTCTGTGCAGAAATAGACTAATTTCGCTGACCCTTTTGGCCCCACGGGCCCGGGGAGCGCAGGTCCTATCCCAATGAGACGCTGAAGACACGGGAGGCTGAAACAGGAAACCTTTTCTATGTAAAACGGGGTTCCATTTGTTTTTTTCCACCCAATCGAAACCCAAATTAACACACCCCCCAAGCATCCCTTTCGCACACACATCTCACCCGGGGCCTAATTCTGAAACTCTTTTGGGCGGGCCCCCAAAAATTTAACGGGAAGCGCCAAAAAAGGGCGTGTTTTTAAAATAGATTTTGCAAAAGATTTTAACCTTAATTTATCGCATGTTTCGGGGAAATTTCGATCACCAAAAAAACCCTTGCCGATTTCAATTTGTCGTTTAAAAATCGCTCAACACTAACGGGGACTCAAAAAAATACAGTAAAGAACCCTTCTCCTCTACCATTTATCTCGAAACTTTTTAAACCGGGCCTCCGGGGACCAAGGTTTTTTTAAACAAAAGCGGGACCTGCGCAGGGCTTAAAATTTTTCATCAGGATTCGAAAAGGGGATGATGGAAGAAAAGCCTTAAACCCCCGGGGAAATGGGCATTTTGAATACCTAGGGGTTTCCCCGTTTGGTCAAATGAAAACCTCTTGGGGTTTTTAAAGGAGTTTGTCAATGAATTTTTCAGGGAAATCTTTTTTAAACACTTGGGGCACTTTAAAACCTGACGATATCCTGACTTTTTCCCTTTGATCTACTGCCCCCATCGTTTTCGGGTTGGGGCCAATTTTTGCGACCCCCTGCGCAATAATTACCTGTGTCCCAAAAGCGGGAAAGAAATGTTTTTTCCCCCGGACCATTTCCCTTCCTTGGGTATATCGCTCCGAAAAAAAAAAAAAAAGGGGTTTTCCAAATGGACCCTCCCCAAATTGTCTGGCTTTTTTTGCAGGGTTTCGCGCCCCAGTTGGCTTCGGCTATACAACGCTTTCGGGGTTTCCCCCCTTTTTAAACCGGAAATTTTTTTCCCCCACTTTTCTACCGGGTGGCCCCCATTTTGGGCCCTGACTAAAAAAAGGGCCCCAATTCGGATGTTTTTTCCCGGGTGGCGGAGAGACCCTTTTTCCGAGTTAAAAACACCCCTTCTCCTCGGGCCCCCATCCTTCCCCGACCGGAATCCGAGAAGCCTTTTTTAGTTGGAGGTGGATGCTTTTCCGTGGTGCAGGGGCAGTCCTCACTCAGAAAGGGGGGCCCAAAAAGGGGGAAAACACTCACTTTTGGGGGTTTTTCTCCAAGCCTTTTCGCCAGCCCCAGAAAAATTATGCCATCGGGATCGGGGGCGCCCTTTCCTCAAGATGGCCACGGAGGGAAAGGCTCATCCCTTTTAGGGAGCACCCACCAATTTTATTTTACAAACCCACCAAAGAACCTCCAGTACCCCGAAATCAGCTCAGCGCCTTAACGCCAAACCCCCCCCGGTGGTCCCTCTTCTTTTCCCCCGGGTTTTTTTTCCGGATTCCCCTTTCTGCCCGGGAGAGGAAAGTCAAGGGGGCCCAAGCCCTCTCCCCCCGCATTGGACGTCATTTTTGGGGCCCCCGCGGCTCCCCTGCGCCTCCAACATTCCCCCGGGGAAGAAAGTAATTTTGGGCCCCAACCCCTTTGAAAAAGAGTCCTAAGATGGGGAAAATTGCTCTTGGTGGCAGGGCATCCCAGTGTCCGGAGGTCCGAAATCACTGATCTTTCGCTTCTACTGGGGGCCAACTTGCCCAAAGGGCACAAGCGAAATTTTTGGAAGCTTGGGACCAAATTTTGCCCGCGATAAGATTCCTCGCCACAGTCCGGTTGGTTTACTACAACCCTTGCCTACTCCCAGTTCCCCGTGGACACATGTGGTGATGGACTTCATCACCGACCTCCCTCCCTCTTCCGGCAATACTAGTATTTGGGTGGTCAAGGATCGCTTTTCAAAAATGTCGCACTTTGTTCCATTGCCCGGCTACCACCTGCTCCTCATCTTGCCACACTCTTCTTTGAGCACATTTTCCATCTGCACGGACTGCAACAACACATCGTCTCGGACCGGGGGGTCCAGTTTGTTTCCAGATTCTGGCGAGCACTCTGCTACCGGCTACAGGTGAAGTTGGACTTCACCTCAGCATATCCACAGTCCAACGGTCAGGTGGAGAGAGTTAACCATGTCCTGGGCAGTTATTTACGCCACTTTGTTTCAGCCCCCATCAGGATGATTGGTCCAGCTTACTGCCCTGGGCAGAGTTTTCATACAACTCCTTGGATTCAGAATCTGCCGGCACTTCCCCCTTCTATGTGGTCTACGGACAGCATCCCCGCCCACCACCCCCTTTGGCCTCATCCTCCGAGGTACCCGCAGTGGAGTCCCTAGTTCGGGATATGTCAACTATCTGGAAACAGACTCGTCAGTCCCTACGGCGAGCAGCGGTCCACATGAAGACCCAGGCGGACAAGAAGAGGATACCGGCGCCGACCTTTGCTCCAGGTGACAAGGTGTGGCTGTCTGCCAAATACATCCAGTTTAAGATACCAAGCTACAAGCTAGGTCCTCGGTTCCTGGGGCCATTCGAGGTCTTGGAGCATATTAACCCAGTGTCCTATAAGCTCCAGCTTCCACCCACCACGCGGATCCCGAATTCCTTCCATGTCTCTCTGCTGAAGCCCTTGGTGCTGAACCGCTTCTCTCAAAAAGTCATCCCCCCTTGACCTGCAGCCGAAGCCTCCAATGTGTTCGCTGTGAAGGAAATAATTTTCTCATCGACTGGAAGGGATTTGGTCCGGAGGAGAGATCTTGGGAGCCGGAGGAGAACATTTTGGATCGTGACCTGGTGCTGAAATTTCTCCATTCTAGGAGGAGGGAGAGGCCTAAGGGGGGGGGGTACTGTTACGAGAGGTCCCGCAGCCCATGGGGCAGGCTGCGGGCGCCCTCGTGCCCTTTTGTGGTCCCTGGGTCAGGGACGAGTGGCACACTCGTCCTCCTGCGCCCATACACTTACCAGGCCGCGTTGAAGCTTCCCCGCGGTCCTCTGCCATCTGACGCGCGTGTCCCCACTCCTTAGGGCGAGCGCGCCCCAGTTCTCTCAAATTTAAAGGGCCAGCGCGCCGGTAATTGGTTGATTGCCGGGCGCTGACCCTATATATTGTTAACGCCTCTAGCATGTCTCCGCTGGATCTTTAGTGCCTGTTGCCTACTGAGAAAGCGTTCATTCTAGTCTTGTCCTGATTACCGTGTACCGAACCTTCTAGCCTACGTCCCACAACCACGAACCTTTGCCGCCTGTCCTGACCTTACCGCCTGTCCCTGACTATGAGCCTGCCTTACGATTCTGTACCATGCTAAACCTCGGCTGCCACCGCAAGCAAGTCTCGTTAGGGATAACGACCTGGTTGACTCCCGCCGAAGCAAGTCAATCCCGCTTTGCGGCGGGCTCTGGTGAAAACCGGGACCTACTTAGACTCCGCTCCCTAGCGTGGCTTACACCACCGCTTGCGGCGGTTCAGTGGATCCACTACCGTACTCGTGACTGTAACCCACTCCATGCCTCATCATGACTGCCTCCTGCCTCACACTGGCTTTGCAGGAAAGCTGATTGGTTGTGCTGTCCTAGCTATGGCTTCCAGTTGTTGCCCTTTCATATTACATTGAATTCATGTTATGTTTATTATATGCAATGTTTGGTATAGTATGTTGTTGCGTTTGTGCCACTGTTTGTAATTGTTTTTAATGGTTTTGTTTGCTGATGTATCTTTCATATGTCTTTGCTCTTGTGTTCCTCCTCCTTTTCTGTGAAGTCACATCCTGTCTTGCCTCACTGTAGCTCTGACTCTATCTTGTTCAGACATGTTTGCATTAGCTGAAAGGAGAATTTGTTTTGACTGTGTTTATTTATCCTGTGTGTTCACTCAAGGTACAGTCATTAAATACCCTGAAGCATATCCATTGCATCCTTCTTACTCGATTTCCACATGCTTTGGAAGGGGATTAATATAACGAGTTTACTACCTACCATACACTTGTGCAGAGACTTCTCACAACCCTTCAGGGATATCTGTAACGTACATCAATGCAGGGGCGTAACTAGAGAAGCCTGGCCCCATAGCAAACTTTTGGATGGGGCCCCCTACCCTCACCTCGCCCGCCTCTCCGACCACGAAAATTTACCAGGACATGCAGTTAGATAATGTAGATAATAAAATGGGCAAATACCTCACCATATTTTTCACTATCATACTGCTACCAAACAAATCCACTATACCAAAACCAACATTACCAATAACACTACTACATATGAACCTGATTATACCGCCAGAACATAACCACAAATTGCCACAACATAGCTCCGCAGACTGTATATTACCACCATACAGCCACCATATAGTTGTAACTACTAGTGTACACAGGCTCTGCAGACATTGATTAAAGTGTAGTTACATCTTGTGACTCACAGGTGACGTTTTTATGATAAGTCATTGACTTTTCCTTTTGTTCTGCATCCGGTCCAGACCGTCATGATGACTTCTCCCAGCCACTTGTCCCTGGAGATTTAGACACAAGTATCTTAGAATCTTTGCTTTTTCAGAACCTCACTCACTGCCCCCCTGGCTATATGGGGTCCATTTAGGCAGGCAGGGTTTACATAGCTATAGGGGCACCATATAGGCAGTCAAGCAGGGTTTAGGTAGAGTATAGGGCCCCATATAGATAGGCAGGCAGGGTGTAGGTAGCTATAGGGGCCATATATGTAGGCAGGCAAGCCTTAGGGTAGGCTATAGGGGGCCCATACAGTCAGGAAATGCATAGGGTAAGCTATAGGGGCTATATATAGGCAGTCAGGGCATAGGGTAGGCTATAGGGGCTATATATAGGCAGGCAGGGCTTTATACAGGCAGGCAGGGCTATATACAGGTAGGCAGGGCTATATACAGGCAGGCAGGGCTTGGCTTTATACAGGCAGGTAGGGCTTTATACAGGCAGGCAGGGCTATATACAGGCAGGCAAGGCTATATACAGGCAGGCAGGGCTATATACAGGCAGGCAGGGCTATATACAGGCAGGCAGGGCTATATACAGGCAGGCAGGGCTATATACAGGCAGATAGGGCTATATACAGGCAGGCAGGGCTATATACAGGCAGGTAGTTCTATATACAGGCAGGCAGAGCTTTGGGGGGAATATATATAGGCAGGCAGGGCTATATACAGGCAGGCAGGGCTATATACAGGCAGGGCTATTGGGGGGCTATATACAGGCAGGCAGGGCTATTGGGGGCTATATACAGGCAGGGCTATTAGGGGGCTATATACAGTCAGGCAGGGCTATTAGGGGGCTATATACAGGCAGGACTTTGGGGCGGCTATAGACAGGCATGGCTATGGGGGGCTATATACAGGCAGGGCTATGGGGGGCTATATACAGACAGGCAGGACTATTGTGGGGGCTATATACAGGCAGGTAGGGCTATGGGGGGCTATATACAGGCAGGCAGGGCTATGGGGGGCTATATACAGGCAGGCAGGTTTAGGGCAGGGTTCATTAATATTAAAAAATAAGAAATCATTTACTCACCTGCTCCGCACTCCCTCGCAGCTCAGCTCCCGGCCAGTCTGTGTTCGGCGTGGGCGGCTGCCCACGTTAGCACTGTAGGTCGGCACCTGCGCCTGGCAGGCCGATTAGCAGAGCGGAGCTCCGCTTTGCTACCACTGAGCAGCGCTGCCTTTTGCAACCCGAGCGTTCAGAGGCAGGATGCGCCGGGCCCCGCAGCTCCGCATCCGCCGGCAGTGAACTGTTATGTTTGTTGCCAGCGGGCGCAGGAGCCGAAATATCGGGGGCAGCAGATGTGTCAGTGGCAGAATAGTGGTGTCACACAGCTTCCTGAACATTGAAAAGCCTGTCCTGTGTCCAAGAAAACTTAAGTTAAGCCGTATCCTCCAATCAGCTTTCCTCCAGAGTCGCTACACAGTTGCCTAAATGGGGTGTAACTTGTGTAAAAGAGGTTTGCCGTCAAAAAAAGGGGTATGATTTATGCAAATATTTGAGTCACTGTGCACTATGCACACTGCAAATTTAATTCTCCCTGACGGCCACTTTCAAAAGTTAGTAGATATGCATAGCAGCCATAGTCATCAGTTACACACAATCTCCGCTCTTCACATCTGACTGTTCTTGTGCTCACTTCAGTAGATACTCTCTTGTACTGCTCCCACACAGAGCCCTCCTTTTACAGAGTAACCAGAAGGAATCACATGAGACCATTTGTCTCCATGGACCAGTCAGCAGCCCTACTGGTCAAGGCCACAGCTTCTCTCTCTTTATATACAGTATCATGCCACCAAAACGCTTGGCTTGCTATTATGTTACTGCACCCATAGTTGTGTATCATGCCAGGGAAGCAGAGGAGAGGATGTGAGAAGGATGGATTATTCACGCCACAGTGGCGTTCACTCACCAAGCCTCTCATGCATCCTAGGTGACACTACAGTGAAGAGGGGGACTGCACTTATGGATGATGGTGGTAGTCATTCCACCGGGGCACATTCTATGATGGTCTCCTCCTCCACTGCCTGCGGTGGGTGGTGTGTGAGGTGCCCTTGGTATTCAGTGCAGAATAAGCAGGCAGTAGAAAAAGGGTTAACTGTGAAATCAGTAGCCAGCAGAGGCCTCCTTTACTTCCCATTTCAAGATGTTACACACACAGCAGTGGAAGCGTTCAAAGTTACACTTTTCTTCACCCAGCTCAAGTCACTCAGTAGAGTAATACAGAATAGTGTTCCTAAATAAAGTCCCTTGCATGAATGCCTTCCAGACCTGCTGTCTGGGATATCACCTGAGTATCCTGCACACCCCAGCTGAGTCTTCTAGATCAGATTTTCCTCTTTCTAGGTTCACTCCCATGCAGCGAGGGGATTGAAGGGTTAAAGCTGCACCCTGAGCCCAGGAGCAGCATAGCCAATGACATGGTGGCATGATGGATTGCACCTCTGACAACTGCTGGAGACAGATGACACTGATAACCCGAAGGTATAAATCAGTGGGGAGACAAGCTCCTCTGGAGAGAGACTCTCCCTGAAGAGACCCAGAAACTAAGTTTACCTGAACTTATACAACCTCCTACTCTATCCCCACCCTCATGTTGTCATGGTGATCCCCGCCATTAGCTCTGAGTGGCAGCAGCTGGTTACATTTCTGCAAAGCAGCATGACTATACACATTTTACAGATGTGCAGAAGCTGCTAGCTGAATACAGGAGTGAGCAGAGGTCAACAGCATTATAGAGAACACTTATCATACTACTTATAGTGTATTTACTACAGATATTAGGGCAATTACTAGTAAACATTATTAAAGGGTTTTGTCTCACTACATTGATTTGTCCTGGTTTCTTGGTTTCATTTTGAATTCAGGGGCGTGTTTACTGGCTTCTACTAGGCTGCAGTAGAAGTCAGGTCTGTAGCCATAGCAACTAGTGCTGACAGCCTATCAGGAGAGATTTAACAGGTCTGTAGCTATAGGAAACTGAGGAACTGATGTACCCCATACAAAAGGCGATATCTAGGAATAGGTAGGACACTGTTAATGGATACATATTGCAAAGTGACTTGTTTTTGCAAGATCTTTAACATAAAAAGCAATCCTTAAAGCGAGACAATCCCTATAACTCTTGAGTAGTGTATTGTACTACTAACTCCTGCACACTACAGCTGCTCATCACACAGGTCAGGATGCTCAAGCTCGCACTGTCTGCCTGGCACAACACACCAAACAATCCAACAGAAAATCCGTTTTTTTACGAGCATGGGAACCTGCTCACAATATATTCACCCAACCACACTTTCATCAATCACCTATACCTATAGAACTTACTGACTACCTAATAGTAGCATTGTGCACGGGCTGGAACTCCCTGCCACCATGTCACCCTCTGTACAGAAGCCACAGCAGAAGAATAATAAAATAAGCGCTAATGTTACAGTTCACATCAGCAATGTGATAATTGCATCTCTTTGGCACAGCAGAACATTATACATTTCTCAGTCCCATGTCTTGAAGATGGCTGTAAGGAGGAATTCTTACACAGTTCCTATAACTTGCCATTTTCACATTCTACAAGATTCGCCTTGCAAAGATGTCCAAGGACAGGTTTGTAAGTTAAAGTAGGTATTAGCTGCTTCTCCTCCTCATACTAGGCATGTAGAAGACACAGCGGTTATAAAGACCCATCATAAGGGTTCAGTGGGAGCTGCTGTCCCAGATACTTGACTATTGAATGAGTGGAGTGATATCATTGCAGATAGTGCATTTTAGCAGCCATAAATGTCAAGAATGCATAATCCCTTTAATATATACACAAGTGGACAAAATAGTGACCCACAATGGTTGCTGAAATAACTTGAAACTGACAAAAGTAATATAGATGTAAATTTACTGAAAATCAACTAATGAAAATCAGGCATTGCTTTTGAGTTGTGGTTCAAACAAAAAAAAAAAAAATCTAATCACACTTTACTGGACAAAAAAGATGTAACTTTAACTCAATATTTTGTTGCACAACTTTTTGAGGCAATCATTGATAACTAACGATTAACTTTCAATGAGGCTTCTGCACCTGTCCACAGGTATTTTGGCTCACTCCTCAGGAGCAAACTCAGGTGTGAAGGTGCCTTCTCCAATCTGCAGGTTTCAGCTCCTTCCACAGATGTTCAATAGGTTTTAGATCAAGGCTTATAGAAGCCACTTCAGAATATAGTATATACTTGAGTATAAGCTGAGTTTTTCAGCACAAAAAATGTGCTGAAAAAGCCCTCCTCAGCTTATAATCAAGTCACCGTCTACGTCTGTACGCTGCCATGACCCGAGCGCCGGCGGCAATCTCTTCAGTTGTATGCGCCTCCTCTGGCAGCGCATACAGCTGACACTCGAGTCACCCTTCAGTATCCAGGCACTGCCATGGCCCAGGCGCTGGCGGTGATCTCTTCAGCTGTATGCGCTTCCTCTGGGAGCGCATACAGCTGACAATACCATTGTGCAGCAGAGTGTGAGTGCTTCCTGCTCCACAATGGGACTCAAGAAGGCTGCCTGCATGGCCTGATGACAGCCGGGAAGAAGACAGAATGCCTCCGAGCAGCGGGGGAAAGAGGTGAGTACTTGTATTTTTTATTTTTTTAAAAACCCTGCCTCTACCTGCCTATGGAGGACATTAAACTGCCTATACCTGCCTATGGGGACATATACCTGCCTTTTGGCGACATATACCTGCCTATAGGGGACATTAAACTGCCTATATCTGCCTATACCTACCTATGGGGGACATTAAACTGCCTATACCTGCCTATGTAATTTTATTGGTATCCA
This sequence comes from Phyllomedusa bahiana, assembly GCA_025379985.1. Taxonomy (NCBI): domain Eukaryota; kingdom Metazoa; phylum Chordata; class Amphibia; order Anura; family Hylidae; genus Phyllomedusa; species Phyllomedusa bahiana. The sequence goes on from JAODAL010054317.1 coordinate 10,596, forward strand.
TTTTTATTTTTGAAATTTACCAGTAGCCGCTGCATTTTCCACCCTAGGCTTATACTCGAGTCAATAAGTTTTCCCAGTTTTTTGTGGCAAAATTGGGTGCCACGGCTTATATTTGGTTCAGCTTATACTCGAGTATATACAGTAGTCTAATGTTTTGCTCTTAGCCATTCTTATATGTTTGTTATGGGTAATTGTCCTGTTGGAGGACCAAGACCTGCAAATGAGACCAAGCTTTCTGACAATGGGCAGGACATTTCTCTCCAGAATGCCTTGATAGCCTTGAGATATCATTGCACCCTGAACAGATTCAAAACACCTGTGCCAGATGCAGCAAAGCAGCCCCAAAACATAACCAAGCCTGCATGTTTCACAATGTATTAATATATATATCTTATGTATACAGTTGAAACAAGAAGTTTACATATACTGTATAAAAAGACACACATGCATGTTTTTCTCACTATCTGACATGAAATCATTATAAAACTGACCCGTTTTAGGTCACTTAGGAACCAAAATTATTTATATTTGCCAAATGCCAGAATAATGAGAGAATTTTTTTTAGCCATTTTTATTGCTTTCTGCAAAGTCAAAAGTTTACATACACTACAATTACTTATGCCTTTAAACAATTTGGGACAGCCCATACGATGATGTCATGTCTTTGGAAGCTTTTGATGAGTTTATTGGCAACATCTGAGTTAATTAGAGACACAAATGTGGATGTATTTTAAATCCACACTAGAAACACACTGTTTCTGTGCATAACAAGATAGGAAAGTCTAAAGAAATCAACCAAGATATGAGGAAGAGAATTGTGGATTTGCATAAATCTGGATCATCCTTGGGTGCAATTTCCAGATACTTGATGGTGCCTCATTCATTAGTACAAACAATTATACACAAGTTCAAACAAGATGGGAAGGAAGGAGACGGGTTCTGTGTCTCAGAGATGAACGTACTTTGGTCCGACATGTGCAGATCAACCCAAGAACAAAAGCAAAAGACCTTGTGAAGATGCTGGTGGAAGCTGGCAAGATTGCGTCATTATCCATAGTGAACAAGTACTGTATCAACATGGGCTGAAAAGCCACTCCGCCAGAAAGAATCAATTACTCCAAAAGAAACATATAAAAGCCAGATTAATGTTTGCAGATGCACACAGGAACATAGACCTAAATTTTGGAGACATGTCCTGTGGTCTGACGAAACTAAAATTTAAGTATTTGGTCTTAATAACCATTGTTATATTTGGAGGAAAAAGGGAGAAGCTTGAAAACCTAAGAACATCATCCCAACTGTGAAACACAGGGGTGGCAACATCATCCTGTGGGGTTGTTTTGTTGCAGGAGGGACTGGTGCGCTTCACAAAATAGATGGCATCATGAGGAAAGAAGATTATGTGGCAAAACTGAAGCAACATCTTAAGACATCAGCAGAAGTTAAAGCATCATAAGTTAAAGCTTGGGTGGAAATAGGTCTTCCAAATGGACAATGACCTGAAGCATACTGCCAAACTGGTTACACAGTGGCTTAAGGATAACCAAGTCAATGTTTTGGAGTAGCCATCATAAAGTAATGATCTCAATCCTATTGAAAATTTATGGCCAAAGCTAAAAAGAGAGGTGAGAGCAAGGCGACTTACAAACATGGCTCAGTTACACCAGTTCTGTCAGGAGGAATGGGCCAAACTTCCAACAAACTATTGTGAGAAGCTTGTGGAAGGATATCCAAAACATTTGACCCAAGTCATACAGTTTAAGAGCAATGCTACCAAATACTAATGAAATGTATGCAAACTTTTGACCTTGGAGAAAGTAATAAAAATGTCTTAAAAATGATCTCATTATTCTGGCATTCCGCAAATATAATTTTGGTAATCCTAATTGACCTAAAACGGTTAAGGTTTATTCTGTTTTTATATCAGTGAGAAAAACATGCATATGTGTCTTTTTATATAGTGTATATAAAATTCTGGTTTCAACTGTATATATATTAATATCTGTACACCCCATAGAAGATAGCATTGGAGCAGGCTTTTACAATCTCGTAGGCCTTATGCAAACATCTGCATTAATACTATGCCTATTTTGTATATGTAGATAACGGTACAACAGATAAAACATTTTTTCCTAACTGAAATGAAACATATCACTGCGCTCCACAGAATTCTAGTGGGGCCTTTGTAAAATGCTAGACCATGAGTCTTTTACAAGGTGTCACCAACAGATTATTTATTTGCATTTCAAGAGAAGGATTGTTTTCATCAAGCAAAGTTAAACTGATTCTGTTAATTAGTTTTACATTAGCCAATCAGACGACTGTTCATGTTACCCAATGGGAAAAAAATTGTGTAAGAAGTGACTGAAAGACTGTTAAAGGCGTGGATGAATGGAGGTATAACGTCACAGTATTAGGTACATTCATCCATAACTTTCTGGGATAAGAGCGGTCATCATTGCTGTCTTTGGGATTGAAATCTAAAATAAAGGCTTCATCTCTGGAAAAGAATCGAGGTCGTCTGTCCTGGTTTTTTACCTGGCAGTGGTAAAAGGTGTACATGTTCTATAGTTTTCTTATAAGGGCTATAGAGTCATTGTGCGGTAGAAGAATTATTTCTACAAACACACAGTAGTACAATGCTCTTTTACTTGTATGCCTCATTTTATGCCTGTGAACAAAGAGCTGGCGTAACTTGCCAAAAAGCTCTAGCTATGTCACATTTGTCCATAGGGCATGCTCCCAGAAGCTCTTTAGCTTGTCATTATGCATTTTTGCAAATTCCAGTCTCACTTTTTTATGATTTGCTTTCAACAGTGGTTTCCTCCTCAGTTGCTACTTTGAAAGGATAGCAATAGATGGTGCAATTTGATATAGATGTACCTTCACCTTGGAGTTCACCTCCAATGTCTTGGAAAGTTGTTCTGGGTGATTTGATTACCATTCATATTATCTGTCTCTAATTTGTTATCAAGTTTTCTCTTGTGGCCACGTCCAAGGAAGTTGGTTACAGCCCCTCAGACCTTAGACTTATGGATAATTTGTGCAACTGTAGTAACTGGAACATCAAGCTGTTTGGAAATAGTCTTATAGCCTTTACCTCTAACATGTTTGTCTATCATTTTTTTTATAATCTCCTGAGATAATTATCTGCTTAACTTCCTGTGGTCCATGTTCAGTGTGGTATACACCATGATACCAAACAGCACAGTGACTACTTTCACCCGTTAAATAGGCAGATTGACTTATTACAAATTTGAATACACTTGTGATGTTAATTACAGAACACACATTAGTTTAACATATTCCTATAGTCAAATTATTTTCAATCTTCTCCAGGAGGACTATCATTTTTGGTCAGTGTCGTTAGATTTGTTTGTTAAATGTTTATGCTGCCCCAGAAGTCAAATGCAGTGTCTGATTTACAGTAGTTAATTTTTAGTAAATTTAGATATATTATTACTTTTGTCAGTTTCAAGTTATTTCAGCGACCATTGTGGGATATTCTTTCTTTAACGGAAGGGAGCCAACAATTTTGCCTACATATCTATGTATTACAAATCGCTATCTGGTAAAGCAGAATAGATGTAGTGGGTGGTCCCGCTCCTCGGCCCGCAGGCCGCGGGCGCACCCGTGGCAGCCCCCCCGGGTGCCTGCCGGGGTCGTTTGGCTCCGTGGCCGCGGGACAAGCTGTGGGTCCGCGCTTCCTGGAGACTCACCTGACCTCGTTCCTGTCACGTCCGCGCCCTCTGCCGGCCGAGGCGCGCGCGCCCGCTCGTTCTTGTAAATTTAAAGGGCCAGCGCCCCGGTAATTGGCTAATTGCCGGGCGCTTCCCCTATTTATGGTTTCGCTCCACAATCATTCCTTGCTGGATCTATGTTGCCCCGTGCCCTAGAAAAAGCGTTCTTCAAGTGTGTTCGTGCCTTACCGTGTACCAGACCTCTTGCTACGTTTCTCGACTCCGAACCGCCTGCCCTGACCTTCCTGTCTGTCCACGACCACGAACCATTGCTGCCTGCCCTGACCTTCCTGCCTGCCCACGACTACGATTCTTGGCTTACAATTCTGTACCTCTCTGCACCGAGGCCGCCACCGCACGACCGCCTAGTCAGGGTTAGCGACCTGCTCGAATCACGCCGCAGCAAGTCCATCCCACTTTGCGGCGGGCTCTGTTGAAAACCGGGACCTACGTAGACTACGCTCCCTGGCGCGTTTGTTGCCATCGCTTGTGGTGGTCCAGTGGATCCACTACCTAGCCGTTACAATAGGGTTGTCCCAAATGGGTTGTCCCAATGTACTGATGGTAGTCACCCATATTCTATATCAGTGCAACACTTAGGAAGGAAACACCATTTAGTGCATGGCCATTATTTTCTTATGGTTTAACGCTTCTTATTGCAATCAATACGTGTACATGCATGTACTATATGTAGTTTAAACAGTTGTCTGATTGCGGCTACATGCTTGGTCTATGGTCACCTTAAAAATAAGAGGATTTTTTCAGATGAAGTTTTATCCCTACCAGCAAGAGTTATGAAGATATATTTCCTTCCTATCTCCCTTACACATCTGTCTAGCCTGACAGAGGCTTTCAATGAAGAGAATGAAGCTTTCTTTCTCCATCCCACTGAGCGCTGAGGGATCTCTGCTTGTGTTTAGCAGTTATTTGTGCAGGATTTTGCTTGCGCTCATGCAGCATGTTCTGCCCGGGGCTGTAAACCATTTAGAAACAGTCCTTGCTTGGAAGAAATCTGGTGATGGAAATACTTCTCTGAGGCAGGTATGGGTTGCCAAGGGACTTATCCGGCCTACACTGTAAACTGATCAAAATACTCTTACATGGTGTGTGAATAGTTGATGCTTAACAGTAAAAAACAAATGCAAATGAAATGGGTATGATATCAGCTTCAACCATGCTGAAACTACCAAAATATATAAAGCAATAGCTTTAGTAATGACTTAGTTTGGTGTTGACATTTTTATTATAATTGCTCCCTTTGCCAGAGGGGCATTTCCAAAATATAATCAACAAAGCTTCTGAAAATTTAAATTCACCACATAAAATAAAGCATTAAAGGGGTTTTCTCACTACGATGATTAGTTTAAAACATATAGGCAAAGTAAAGACTATTACCAAATACACTGATGTTCTGATTTCGCTTTGTTTAGGATAGAGAAGATTTTATCTACTAGGTTTTTCTAGGTTACTGATGACATGTCTCTGCTCTCATTGCTCCAGTAGTCCTGGCCATCCATGGTGACTCACTCCCTGCTGGGTGTTATCAATAGCACAGGTTTATGTTACTGGTAAGCTTTTACCTTTTAGAGCTCTGTAGCCTTGTGCACTGCAGTTTTCAAACCTTCTGCTCTCACGTCACTGTAATAGGATCATGAAAGAATAGCAGAACTGATATGGTAAACACAACTGTAGAACCACCCACACCTAAATGGAAAGTGTGAGCTTGAAGCTGTCTGTGGCTCTGTTATAAAGCATGGTGAGTAACCCTCTATAAGAGGACCTGTGATATCTCCTGTATGTGTTAGTAAAACCCTTGTATTCCCTGTGATATAACAATTCTGTAGCATCTTCTCATATAACTCTGTGTTGTGCTATTCCTCTGTTGTTCCTCCTAGAAACTTATAACTGAATCTGTCAGCTGGTTGTGTAATTTAGAGGGAGTGTCCCTGCACAGTCTGACATTGTCAAATTAGTGATGGCAGAGTCAGTGTGTGCAGGGACACACCCTTTTGAAAACTGAAATGGTAACGCCCAGCTGACCGATTCAGTGATACATTTCTAGAAGGATTTACAGAGGAGCAGCACAACAGAGAAATATAAGAGAAGATGCTCCAAAATTGTTACTTGACAAGGAACACATTGATTTACTTAAAAGACATGTCAGGAATAACCACATACGTGCCCTTTAAGGTAAATGCACATCAGACGGATTTGCTGTGGAAATTTTCTGCAGAAACTGCACAGGTAAATCCACAAATAAAAATTTGCAATAGATTGTGTGTGTAGATTTTGGTGGTGATTTCATCCCATTAAAGTCGATGCTGAAAATCCACAGTAAATCTGCACTACAGGTCACTTTCAGCATGGGATATTTCCACTACGTGTCTGTGAAAATATTAATTTATATAGTGCTGATATATTCAGGGCTTTGTTCTCCCGACTCCTGACTTCCTCATACATGATGCATGTTTAGGTGATAACTTTACTTTAGTAAAATGGTAACATCAGGCTGTTTATCACCTTATGATACAATAATCAAGCTATTTAGGTAGAATAGACACTGACAAGCAAAAGGGTAACAATGTTTTGATCTTTTGAATACTTGTGGGTAGAGTTGAAGAAAAAGCTGTATTTGTATCCAAGTCCAGTCTGCATCAACATTGGGAATGTGTAGGAGACCTGGGATCATATTTCGGTCAAGACATGCTTGAATCTGATCCAGAGCCCAGAAGGATTCAGGCAGTATTGAAAACCAAAGGTGGATTTCTCAAATACTAACAAAATAATACAAATTAACATTTTGATTTTTAGGAGCAAAACAGTAACAGTGCAGTTACAGGAAAGAATCTGCAGAACTAAACAGATGCTAAATACTTGCAAGTCAAATTTATGTATAAAATAGGTAAGATGACTGTATATAAAATTACAGTAGCCTCATGTACAAAGGTGTAGTGGGTGGTGAGATATAGAGCCTGAAAGTCACAAGTTCAAAACATTGTTACCATTTTGCTTGTCAGTGTAAAATATATTTATTGGATATGACTTTAGAACACAAAACAATTGTAAATATGCAAAACGCTGCCTCCATCAGATCCTGCATACATGACCTCACATCTGATCTCATTATTTCCAGGATAGAGAACGGCCTCTCTATACTAACTTGGGTTGGGGCCAAATCAGTGACCACAGGGGCAACATCTAACAATGTCAGGGTATAAAGGAATTACCTCAGCCACAGTCAGTTTTGATGAATGGTTGAACTCTTCTACTTCTTTGAAAGCAGGTGAAAAATTTTGCTGAAATCTGTTTGTCATGGGAGCAGAATATTTTCCCCTGGGGCAGAGCTTTGCCTGCTCCATGTCATCAATTACACTCCTCATGTGATAAGGCTGAAGATATGGAAGCAGTAACACTGGCCGGACCCAATTCCTCTTGCTCTTTGCACTGCCTCGAACTAACTGGACCAACTTGTTATATATTGTCGTAGTCGGTCAATTTTATGACGACTCCAACTCCGACTCCTGCAAAATAGGCACCGACCCCGACTCCACAGCCCTGGTTATATTCCACAGTGCTGTACAGATTTGTCATTCACATTGGTCCCTGACCTCCTTAGGGCTCACTAAATTCCATCTCACAGATCAAAAGAAAAATTCCTAAAACAATAATCTTTAATAGATATGCATTAAAATAATTATCCTTTATATATAAAAATGGCCTCACACATTAGCCACTATACAAATATGCAACTGTATATGTATAAAGTACACGGTGTATATCAGTACCTAAATACAAAAGCAAGTGGACAATGTCTAGCTAATCACAGCAAAAAAGACATTGTACCAAATACCTATTAGCAGGGAGAAGTGCCCCTATAAGAGGGAGGAAAATGTGGTCAAAAATGTGGTCAAAAACTCCCGGTTCTGAAGACCTTGTCACAGTAGACTCCGTTGCCCCATTGGACCAGTATATACCATATAATAGAAAAAAGCACTATCGCTATCACTATACTAGTCCTATCCAGATAGAGCACTCGCCCCGAAAAGGGCGACCCCACCTCTCGGCGACTCACCCTAACTAACTAAATTATACAGTAACATACATAAAGAACACAGACATAAGTCCCGACGCGTTTCCCCAAGATATGGTTCATCAGGGGATAATAATTATACATCTGTAATGAGAGATGATGATGATGGTCCAGGTGATGGCATGATAGGACTAGTATAGTGATAGCGATAGTGCTTTTTCTATTATATGGTATATACTGGTCCAAAGGGCAACGGAGTCTACTGTGACAAGGTCTTCAGAACCGTGAGTTTTGACACATTTTCCTCCCTCTTATAGGGGCACTCCTCCCTGCTAATAGGTATTTGGTACAATGTCTTTTTTGCTGTGATTAGCTAGACATTGTCCACTTGCTTTTGTATTTAGGTACTGATATACACCGGGTACTTTATACATATACAGTTGTATATTTGTATAGTGGCTATATGTGTGAGGCCATTTTTATATATAAAGGATAATTATTTTAATGCATATCTATTAAAGATTATTGTTTTAGGAATTTTTCTTTTGATCTGTGAGACGGTTTTCTATATTCCTATTATTATCTCTTTTTTCTGTGAGTTGTCTCACTAAATTCCAGATTAACCTATCAGTATCTTTCTGTAGTGTTGGGGAAAATGGAGGAAATCCTTGCAAACACAGGAAGGACATACAAATTCTTTGCAGATGTTGTGTTTGGAGGGATTTGAACCCAGGACCCCAGCTCTGCAAGGCAATTATGGTAACCAACATGTTGTGTTGTGTATGTCTGCCCTGGATCATCAAACACCAATAATATAGGCTGGATAATTTCTTAGTATATCTGTATAGCATTCACTTTCTGATACAGTGCTCCAAATCCCACACAGACATATTGAGGAATATAGTTTGTCAGTTTAAACCAGTTTCAAGGAGGACGAAAATCAAAAATTTTGGTGCATGAATGTTTGTTACTCCACACTTTTCACTTAAAATATGGGCAAGACTTAAAATATGGGCAAGTGTCTTCTGCGGCCTTCACCATAACTTATACCAGAAATTGAAGTGAATGTAGCTGAAATGTAAGCTAGATCATAGCAAGGCCAATAACTCAGTTTGTTGTGCACAAAGAGCACTTCCTAATACATTTTGTGCATCTTGCTATAGCAGATTTATGTTTTGTTCCAGAGCATGAAACACCCCTTTAAGGAAATGTGTGGTTGTCTGGAACCACTAGAGAGAGCTTAGAAGCCTACTGAATACAGTGAATACATTGAACAATATGCTCCTAAGCTCCCTTCAGTGGTGCTAGGCAGACACATTTTAAGAATTTAAAAACATTTTAGGCTATGTCTCCATGTAATAGCAAAACAATCGTATTTTCGGCGGTTTTAGGATTTTAAAACTGCCGAAAATACGATCGTTCGGGCAGCCCCGTAGACAAGAATAGAAAAAATTACTTGTAGGCTCCACAGGCCGTTTCTTCTCTGCTTGTCTTCGGGCGTAGGTGTATTATGCAACATGAGGTTTTCTCACATACAATCAATTATATGGGCCGATGGCAAAAAAATGAAAACCAACCGCGGTTTTTGTGCAAAATGTGGAAAAAACCGAGTCCATGCATCGGACAGAAACTGGTCAACTTTCGTTGACAAAAAAAGAAGGCACATATGGAAAACAGCAACACAACCATAAATATCTGTATTATAATAACACCACAATTACAGACCAAAAAACACAAAGCCCATAAAAACACTTAAAAACCAAGATGTACAATCAGGTTCCTATTTGGACATTCAATCCAATCCAAGTTGCTCGGCACACCTTCAACACTTATTTTTAAATGCTTGGTATAAAAAGCATCACAAATTCCAATATGTATATACCCGCACAAAATATTGTAAAAACATAACTTTTAGGCCTCGTTCACACGGCTTATTTTGGGACTGATTGGAGCAGTACTGCTCTCCAATCCGTCCCAGTAACTACGTTAATCCACAGTTCTCATAGAGAACTTGGATTCCGTAATCTCCCCCGCTCGGCGAATCCGCCGCGGGGGGAGAAAGTGACATGCACAATATTTACGGCGCGTACGCGCCGTAAATAATACAATGTCTATGGGGCCGGCGGGCTGCTCCCCCGCCCCCCCGTCCGCCCCTTATTCAAGCCGTAATTGCATGCGAAATCCGTCCCGCAATTACGGCTTGAATAAGCCGTGTGAACACTGCCTTCGTTTTCAAATGTATTCTTAACAAATTAGTATAAGCGACCGACCAAATCCATAAACGTTTTCGGTCCTATTGGGACCTTCATCAGATGTGTCGCTTTTCTTGTAATATAAAACAGGCACTGGCAGTCTTAGTACATAGGGAATACTGGCCGGCGCAACTTCTTCTTATCCTCCTGAGCTACGGCCAGTATTCTCTATGTACTAAGACTGCCAGCGCCCGTTTATGTACTATATTACAAGAAAAGCGACACATCTGATGAAGGTCCCAATAGGACTGAAAACGTTTATGGATTTGGTCAGTCGCTTATACTAATTTGTTAAGAATACATTTGAAAAATAAAAGTTATGCTTCTACAATATTTTGTGCGGGTATATACATATTTGGACATTCAGACATCTTCACCATACACGATACCTGTAACAATCACTGCAAAAGTAACTTGATAAAGAAATCAGATAATAGCGAAATAGCAATCACTAACAGGTGATCAAGTGAAAAATACCGACTCCGGGCAAAGCAATATCAAAGAAGAGAACATGTCACACAGGTGGGAAAAATAGAGACCCCCATGCGTATTGCTACTCAGACGGCAGGAGCTGTTTGCTATATGTGCCTTCTTTTTTTTTCTCTAAAATATTTTTCCATTGTTAGCTAGTACATAGCTTATACCCCCTTCTGTTATTGGTGGTGTCTACTTATTGTATATACGTATTTTAAGAATTTAACTTATGTTCATATAGGATATAGAGACCTGTGTCAGACAAACCAAACTTGACTGCTATAAAAATATATTAACCCCTTTAAACAAATGGATGTATTTGTAAGTCTAAACTGAGTGAAAGTGGTATAGAATGGGCTCACACTCTAAGCCTGTACCATACACAGTGGTTGCCAGCTGTTAGATACATCCGGAAACTGCCACCAGCTGCCAGGATCAGTGACAGCTTTCATTCCGGCACCCAACCATTTAAATGCTACAATGATGTTGACCGCAGCATATAAATGAATAGAATGGGGAGGCTTCATGAAGTCTATAGCTGCCATGTTAGTACACCTATTACATCCTGTCATAGGTCACTGAAAAGTCTGTATATGGCAGTAATTTAGTAGTGGGCCAAAATATAGGACAAGCAATTACATGTTCAAGTCCCCTAAGGGACTAAGAGCCTCTTGTATGAAAACTGTCTAGGTCTAAGACTGTCTTTGTTGCCCATAGCAACCAATCAGAGCCCCCTTTAATTTCATATGGTGCTCTGAAAAAATGAAAGGGGTAGTCTGATTGGTTGCTATGGGCAACAAAGAAAGTCTTAGACCTAGACAGTTTTTATACATGCCCCTCTACATGTTAAAGTATAATAAAAAAAAAATGAATATAAATATAAAAGTCCAAACCCTCATTTTACAAATAAAAAAGTAACAAGGGGCTGCTGTATGTCCTCTTTCCCAGTAGATGGCACCAGAACATAGAAGGTGAAGAGCTGTGGCTGGCAAAGGAATCTACCAGAGAGAAGGCAGTTGGAGAGGTAGTTGGAGAGGCAGAATGACAGGAAGGGGAAAGGGTGGTGCTGGAGATCAGACAGAGGAGATAGAGGGAGCAGAAGGGAGGTTGATGTGGGGTGTCCCCATTTTAAGAGGGTAACTTGTGTGGCCTATACTGTTAAGAAAGAGAAGGGGTTGCTTAATGTCCCTGTACAGAGAGCAAGAGGGAACGTTACCTGTGAGGTCTCAGGACAGGCGTGGATTGAGAGGGAGTTTCCCATACAGCAGGCGTGCCATCGAAGAGAGACCATTACACCATATAAGGACTGAACCGTTGTAATGGCGTACGAGTTACCCAAATACCTTTATGAGATTGTTACCCTGTTCATTTGTTCTCTTATAATGTATATACAGTAAAGAAGAATTAAAGATAGAGACTGTTCGCAACTATGATTTTTTTTATACACATATTTTGGTATCACCACTGAAGGGATTAAAAAGCACAGCACAGAAAGATGGACTTCAAATGATACAATAGACCTTCACTTTAACTGTTCTTTCCCGGACTGAAACACATTGGGCCTCATTTATCAAAATTATCTCATAGTAAAACTGTCTCTGTTCCCCATCGCAACCAATCAGAGGTCAGATTTTATCTTCTAAACTCCGCTGGAAAAGTGAAAGCTGAGCTCTGATAGGCTATGTTCACACGGCTTATCCACGGTGTAAATGCGGGGATGGATTTTGCCCGCAATTACGCTGTGTGCCATGCAGCAGGGGCGGGGCGAACCATAGACATTCATTATAAACGCTGCGTATCCTGCCAGGATAATTGACATGTCACTTTCTCCCAGCTCGGCGAGCGGGGAGAGGAGATGGAATCCATAGTTCTCTATGAGAACTGTGGATTACTGTAATGACTGGGATGGATTTCAGCCGTATTTCGCACAGTACAGCGCGAAATACGTAACAAAATCCGTCCCAAAATAAGCCGTGTGAACATAGCCTTACTGTTAGACCGGTTTGGTCAATGAGCCCCAATTCACATAGGCAGAAGTTTTAGGAGTGGGCCCCCTACTTCCTCTAAGATATAATCGTAAATATATGGTTCCTATAGTACAACCCCTTTAACTTTATAAATTGATATACTATCTGCCTGTGGATGCATTTGTCTTGGAACAAGGTCCTGTTTCACCGTGCGTTTTGGATTTCTACATCTTTTCCACCCAATACACCTTTTCTTTACTTGATGCCGCCGATGCCAGCGCTGTCAGTTTCTGATAAATAAATAAATGAGACCATGCTTATCCTGAGCTGTTGCCGAATATGTTTCAGGCCCACAGTCACTGGAGATGAATTTCGGAAACAGATGGAATAAGATATGCCCCTTATAGCTGTGGAGACGGGTGTGGACGACATCTTACTGATACATGGCATGGGCGAGAGGAGCTGTCCAGACCCTGGGTACTGATTCTTGTGAGCTCAAGCTGATTCCAATATTGTAGCATTGTCCCCAGAGCTAGCACACAAACCAATCTTTCTTTTCTTATTACACCAAAGCAATTGGATTTTTCTTGTGGTCCAGTACCCGCTGAATCTATCCGACAGCTTGAAAAGATGAGTCAGTTTGTTAACTTAACCCCTTTTGGAAGATGGACTAGATGGATAATATTCAATAGCTGCTAAGCAAGTTAATTAACAAGGCTCAGTCAATGGCTTTTCCCCTGTGGGGCAAATAATGAGAAAACAAACAACCTGATTCTTTTAAACCCAGAAATCCTCATTTCAAAGTCATCATGGTCAGAAAAGGCCGGGGACTTCCATCAGCAGCAAAGGCGGAATTTGTTTTCTATACAAAGCTTTCCCTATGGACAGGACGGTGCACAGCTGCCTGTGGAGAAAGCAGAAGGGTCCTGCTCTGCTTCATGTTTAATTCAAGAGAGCTGGGTCTTATCTTTGTGCATATTCCTGATCTAGCTCCACATGCACTGTGGAGACACAAGGAAAATCCCTTCTGATTAACGCTTCCAGTACCTTAACCGTTTGCGTACCAGAAATGTCTGCAGTAAATACCAACACAGAACACAAATCTCTTTCCTGATCTGGAGATCAAGCCATGAAACCTTACCTGCACTAATTCACAGTAATAATCTGCAGCTGCAGACAGTAGGACTAGCTCTTGTACAATCTATAATGCAAAAAGTTTTAAAATGCATTTCTAGTAACAAAAGCAGGATTGCAGTTACAATGCAGATGGACAATAATATGCATGTAGTGTTACTATATCACAACAATACTTCTATAGTGCACAGATGCATAGTAGTACTTAGCCACACATAGACATGTGTACAGTGTAGCGGTATGATGTATGTGTGTGGCTAAGCACTACTATGCATTTGTGCCCTAAAGAGGAATTATGTATTTGTGTCTCATCAGCACTATAAATGTGTGAAGTATGAATATACTATATGTGTACAGTGTAGCAACATGATATATATGTACTCAATGTATGTATTTGTATTATATCAGTACTATATATGTGTGCAGCATAGAAATATTATATGTGAGCAGCATAGAAATATATGTATGTAAGCAATGTATGTATTTTTTGGTTTTATTTGTATATTATGTGTCCATTAGT
>JAODAL010054318.1:0-24712 GCA_025379985.1 Phyllomedusa bahiana
GTCATTTATTGGGTATCTAACTGCGACCCCACGTCAGAACGGGGACTGGCCCCTAAAAAAATAGATTTTTTGCAAATTTTCTTGAAAATGTGAAAAATTACTACTATATTTCTAAGCCCCTTAATGTGGTTAAAAAAAACATTTAAAAAAATGATGCCAACCTACAGTAGACATATGGTAGATGCTAGTTTAAACTATTTTGAGGGGAAATAAACTATCTGTCTTTCCACGCAAAATTTTTGAACTTTGAAAATTGCACATTTTTGCAAATTTTCATGATATTTTGACATTTTTCACAAATAAACAAGGACTTTTTGGACCAAAATGTATTAATAACTTAAAGCACAATGTGTCACGAGAAAACTAACTCTGAATCACTTGGATAGGTAAAAGTGTCAAAAAGTTATTCTCACATAAAGTGACACGTGTCAGATTTTAAAACCAGGGCTCTGTCAGGAAGGCCAAAACTGGCTCCGGCGGTAAGGGGTTAATAGTAGATGAATGTCAGCTTCCACTCGTGACATATTTAAAAGAGTTCGTTTTTATTTCTCCAAATTTTTAAAAATCCATAAACGGGACAGACATCATATTGAAAAAATTTCACATAGATATAACGTCCTGGCTGACGCGTTTCAGATCGCACTTGATCCTTAGACATAGAATAGGATTCCAACTAAATGAGAGGTGATTAAAAACATTTGTGTGGGATCACGTGACCATGGATTCCCTATAGAACACACTATTAGAAGAGCAAATGGTCATCCTCAACACATCCAAAACTTCAGATACAGATACGGATATATGAAGCGTTTTGAACAAAATATAGCCACTCTGGTCATGTTTTTTTATCTTTATTTTTTACAGCGGTCATCATGTGGTGTAAATGACATGCTATCTTTACTCAGCAGGTCAATACAATTACAGTAATATGTAATTTGTATTTTTTTTTATGTTTTACTGCTTTCACGTAATAAAACACTTTTATTCAAAAAGTGCATTGTCAGAGTCTGAGAGCCATAACTTTTTATTTTTATGTGTGCGGATCTGTGTAGGGGTTTGTTTTTTGTGGGATGAATTAACTTTTTTTTATCGGCAACATCTTTTTTGGGAAAAAGCTTCTTGATCGCTTTTAAATCCATTTATTGGAAGGAAGGGTGAAGAAAATAACTGCAATCCTAGTAATTTTTTTTTATTTTAACAGCGCTCACTGTCCATTATATGTGACAAGTTAGTTTTACTGTGTGAGTCGATACAATTACGACAATACACAATTTATATAGTTTTTTTATAAAGTGGTTGTCATGAGTGGCCCCGCGGTCCGGCCTGCTGGCCTCAGGCGCACCCGTGTCCCTCCTTCGGGGTCTCTGCCTGGGACGGGTTGTGCCGCTGGCCGCGGGTCGGGCCGCGGGCGCACTTACTGTACTAGCAGTAATTTACCCGACCGCGCTCCTGTCCTGCCGTCTTCCTCTCCTGGCTGAGGCCCGCGTGTATGCTCCCTAGAACTCCCTTGAACTTTTAAAATGTTTTTATTCATGAATTGTCATAAGAGGGTTGTTTTAACCTCTTACCGACATTTGACATAGCCATACGTCATAGTCAGGAAGGAGTTCCCTCATTTTGACATATGGGTATGTCATGGAGATCATAGGTACATCACAAGTGCAACTCTTGGCAGCTAATGGGTTAATCACCCATGGCCGGAGCGCACTCTGGCCACGGGTGATGCAGTATGAAATCTCTATGTCATACCCATGCATCAAAATGCGGTAACCCCGTCCTGACAATGACGTATGGGTATGTCAAATGTCGGTAAGAGGTTAAAACACCCATCTTATGACAAATCATAAGTCAAAAAATTTAAAAAATTCAACATAATTTGTTTTTCCACATCTCTAAAATTTCAACCTATTGAAAGATAACATTTTTCATCCCATAGAAAAAATTAATTTGTGGCATAGAAAAAAAAATATTCAATAACAAAGTTGTTTTTTTTTTGTACCATTAAAAAATGCATTTGTCCCACCAAAAATCAGGCCCTCCTACAGCTTTGTAGATGAAAAAGTAATAACGTTCTGGGTCTTTGAAGGCAGGGAAAAAAAAACCTCACAATGTAAACGAAAATGTCAGTGACGGGAAGGGATTTTTTGAGGAGTGAGGTTTTACATTCAGGAGACCATCTCTCTCTCTAGGATGGGGCAGGACACGGAGCGCAGCATAGGGGGAGATACCCCCCACAATTGGCCACAGAGAGGCATGCCTGGCGCAAGTTTGGGAGTACGGCTGTTCATACATCTATAGAACATGGCTACAACAGTTTTTTGGTGCAGCCTCGTTCATACATGTCGCCCAATGCCTTTAAGATTATATATTCTGGAAATAATGCTTTACCTTTTATACATTAAAGAGGCATGGTATTGTTCTAGGTAGAGAACAAGCTACATATTTGTAGCTTCGCTACGGCATTTCTGTGTGCATTACAGTTGGAACAGGTATCCCACTTTCAAAGTTGTATACCTGATCTGAATTGTCGCCCGAGCGCTAGAATGCGCCTGATTTATGACCCTCTGTACAGTGGGTTCATACATCAGGCACATTCTAGCCTATTATTAGGCACATTAAATTAGGCGTGTTAAAGCCAAATTTCATGCATGTCGCCCAAAATGTGTGTGGTGTAAAGTAGTGCACAATTCTGGAGCAATTGCTACTGTAAATGTGCCCCATTGTTTTGTTTTGTTTTTTGCTTCGTATTGCAACTCTTCGCTTTGGAGGGTAACTAGATTGCTTTCTCTTGCACTATGCACATTTTACATTTGTTTCTAAACTTTATTGCCCTTTTGTTTTAAAAAAAAAAAAAGAATGACAACAACAAATTGTGCTTGTGTACAGCAGGCCCCAGGTTAATAAGAGCACTGTAAAGGTGAGCAAGAGGTCAGTGAAATTCTCATGTAATTACTATTAACATCTTCTTGTTTTTTAATAACATGGTTAATGCTCTAAGACTAGAAGAAGGAGTTAATGAAGGATAATGTGTAACACCAGTAGAAACAGAACACAATTGCTATATACATAGTCAAAAGACTAGTGTGCATGTGTGTATTAATATACTCCACAGGTAGAAATTACAAGTGAGAGTGAAAGTTAATGATTCAGATGATTAGCAATGGTTTAGAGATACAGTGTTACTGTTCTAGTTACAATGTAGAATGTGTTTCAGGAGGTAGCATTTCTTTTTTTTTTTTTTTAATTCAGTAAAACGGGATTAAATTAATATTCAGGTTCTTAGTAAGATTCAATACTATCTAAGAAAGCCTTCAACACCCTCTAGTGTCTGTGATCCCCTCTAATTCCACCATTAATTAAGTATATACCAAAAAAATCTAGGATCCTAATTCCTTACTGCCCTTTTCATGCCAGAATGGGGACTGCTGGGAACCAAATATTTTTTTTCATTTCGTCTTTAGCTATCCTAGTTCCTAAAAGTTTAACCTTATTGTTAGAGATGGGCGAATTTCTCAAAAATTCGATTCGGTGACTTCGACAAATTTTCTGACAAAATTGTTTTCGGTCCGAATTACTTCGGGACTAGACGCGTTAAAAAACAGCTATTTTTAGGCTGCACAGAGCCTGCAGGGTGCTGTAGACCGTTGTGCCATGCTAAAATAAGCAGAGGGAGCTTGGTTTGGTCTTCATACAATGTTGTGTTTTAGTATGACACGCAGATGACTGCCGCCGCTCTTAGAATCGCTTCACTACGCTACGGGAATTAGCCTGATAAAGTCGTGGCAGCGAAAGCTGGAAAAAAACAAGCTGAGAGCTCAGGTGGCAACATCAGTGACAGAGTGTGGAGGTGACGGCGGCAGCCACAGCAGCAAGAGGTCAGAGAGTGGCACAAAGGCATTCTGGAGGTGGCAAAAACAGGAGTAGGCCACAGAGTGGCACAATGACAGAGTGGAGGTGACGGCGGCAGGAGCAACAGCAAGAGGTCAGACAGTGGCACAATGACACAGTGTGGAGGTCATGGCAGCAGAAGCATGAGGTCAGACAGTGGCACAATGACATTCTGGAGGTGGCAAAAACAGGAGAAGGCCACAGAGTGGCACAATGACACAGTGTGGAGGTCACGGTAGTATCAGCATGAGGCCAGACAGTGGCACAATGACATTTTGGAGGTATCAAAAACAGGAGTAGGCCACAGAGTGGCACAATGACAGAGAGTGGAGGTGACGGCGGCAGGAGCAACAGCATGAGGTCAGAGAGTGGCACAATGACACAGTGTGAAGGTGACCACAGCAGCAACAACAGCAGCATGAGGTCATAGAGTGGCACAATAACAGAGTGTGGAGGTGGGTGGCAATACCAGTCCCTGGTAAAGATAGTTGGTGGCAGATGGAGAAACTGTCAGCAGATGTGTGGCATCAGGCGGGTGGCGGCATCAGAATAGTGGCTGAGGCAGGTAGTTTGAACCCAGACTCATTTCTCACAGTATGGTTGAGGCGTCATGGCTGATGTAGTCTGACGCCTAAGGCATCCATGCCTGATTCATATTGACATAGGTCAGTCGTTCCACATTTCCCGTGGACAAGCGGGTTCTCCTTGGGGTAACGATGGCCCCCGCTGCAATGAACACCTGCTCTGATGCCACACTACTGGCCGGCAGGACAGCTTCTCCACTGCAAACTCGGCAAGTTGCGGCCACACATCCAGTTTGGCTGCCCAGTAGTCCAGCGGATCTTCTAACTGGGGTGGCAGAGTGCTGTCCAAGTAGGCCACCACCTGTTGGTTCAGGGACCGCTCCAGGTCCTGCTGCTGCTGCTAGCGACTTCCCTCCTCACTAAGCGGGTCAAGGAAGCTGCTCATCAGTGACTCCAGACTTAGGTTGCTGATGATTGAGCTGGTACTGCTCCTACCCCCCACCTTCCCCCAGCAGCCGCGACAGTAGTACATGAGTGCTGAAGAACCCCCCGGTCAGATCTGTCAGAGGAGGGACGGTGCCGCACTTAGGCAGCGGCCAACTGACTACGGAGGATTTCCCTAAAGTATTTGAGTTTGTCCTCTCTCAATAGCTGGGAAAAAGGCTCCCAATTTGGACCGGTAGCGAGGGTCCAATAGGGTGGAGAGCCAGCAGTCATCCCTCTGCCGGATGGTGACTATTCGGCTGTCACTAGCCAGGCAAATCAGCATGCTGCGGGCCATCTGCACAAGTGACTCCGAGGGGCTCTCCTGCCTCCATCTCCACTGTATACTGCCATGGTGCTTGCGGGTCATCTGCCTCATCTTCCTCATCTCCATCTACCTCCTCCAGCTGCTCCTGCTCCTCCTCTCTTGTCACCTGGGTAGAAAATCCACTCAGCAGAATGCTTCTGCTCCAATGTCCTCCTCCTCCTCCATTTCAGTCCACCCCGCGAGATGTAGTCGCCACGTCTCCAGTTCCCTGCCCAGACAGATTTTTTCAGCATCTGTTCCAGGACATGAAGCAGTGGAATGACGTTATTCATCCCGTAGTCCTGGCGACTGACAAATAACTTCGCCTCCTCGAATGGCCTCAACAAACGGCAGGTGTCACGTATGAGCTGACACTGGCTGACATCAAAGTTACACAGGGGAGTACTACTGTCCGCCTGGATCATCAAAAAATAGTTAATGGCCTTTCTCTGTTCATACAGTCGGTCCAACATGTGCAGGCTGAAATTCCAACGGGTGGAAACATCGCATATCAGAATGTGTTTGGGGAGGCCGTTCTGCCGCTGCAACTCGAGGAGGGTGGTCCTGGCTTTGTAGGAATGGATGAAGTGCATTCACAATTTCCTGGCCATTTTCAGAATCTTCTGAAGATCGGTGGAAGACTTCAGGAACATTTTCACAACCAAATTGAACACGTGCGCCATACAGGGCGCATGGACCATCCCTCCTCGGTGCAGTGCGGACACCATGTTCCTCCCATTGTTCGTCACCATGGTTCCGATTTGCAGTTGGCGCGGAGAAAGCCACACATCGATTTCTTGCTGCATGACGCAGAGCAGTTCCTCCCCTGTGTGACTTCGTTCGCCGAGGCAAGCCAGGTGTAGAACTGCGTGACACCGCTGTGCCCTACAAATGTGGTCTGATGGAGCAGTAATTGTGGAGGCTGAGATGGTGGTGGTGGTGGAGGAGGCGGACATTGGCGCAGGAGTCGCAGTTTGACAACGTGGAGGAGAAAGCGGCGTCTCCTGTCCAAGTTGTTGGTGTGCCAGGGCAGGAGCACATTTCACCAGTGGGCCGTAAGGACATGTAGGCCTGACCGTATTACAGCTCAAGAGTCAGCGCTGCGTCACCTGGACAAACGATAAGCTCAAGGACTGGCCTATCTTCTGTTCTACATATTTATGAAGTGCTGGTACTGCCTTTTTGGAAAATAAATTACGGCTTGGAACTCTCCAACTCGGCTCGGCACAAGCCATAAGTTCTCTGAACGGTGCAGAGTTCACCATTTGGAAAGGGAGGGACTGCAGTACCAACAACTTGGACAGGAGCATGGTCAGCTTCTGCACCTTAGGATGGTTAAACGCATACTGTTGTCTCTTTGCAATCGCCTCGCTGAACGACTGCTGGCGCCATGAGTAGCAAGGAGCAGGAGCATCTGGACTGGGAGATGATGGCAAAGAGAAACAGCTTCCTTCTGCAGAGGTGGTGGAGCCTTGTCTGGCTGCAGTGGCATGCGTGCCACTGGGCGCTACTGATGCTGTTGCTGCGGCGGCAGGATGGACCACCACATCCCAGCCACGTTTCTCCCAGGCCACCGGATGGTGATGCTGCATGTGTTAACGCAGAGCCGTGGTGCCTACGTTAGCTCCCTGGCCACGCTTCACTTTCTGCCTACAGATTCTACATATACCCATATTCGGCTCCTCTGGTGTCTTAGCAAAGAACTGCCACACCGCCGAGTATCTGATTTTACCGCCAACGCTTCGCACTGAGTGACTACTACCGCCGCTGCCTCGCTGAGCCCCTGTGCCGCTACTATCTTGGACCTGCGAAGCAGGTTTTTTACCCCGTGGCCGCTTGGCTCCCGACCTCACACTGCTGCTATCCTGCTGACTCACGGCCACACAACCCACTTGCTGGCTGCGCAGCTGCCTGACGCGCAAGCTGACGCCCTCTTCTCCTGACTGCTGTCCTCATCACCGGTCTTGGTATGCAGAGGCTGACCCCTCACAACATGACCTCCCATGCCACTCTCCACATCTATACTTTGCCGCCTACTGCAAGAAGCAGGGGATATTGGCCCCATTTCTTCGCTGCCAAGTAGCTGCTGACTGCCCTCCTCAAATTGTTCATCCTCGCTATATTGTGGCGCTGAGCCCAGACTACATAGTAGATCTCTGGCTGAGGGAACCGGATGGGACAGAGGTGGGTTGAGGACAGGTGAGGGCCGCTGACCCGCTCCCGGGCCATGCCAACTAAGGGTTGTGTCTGATGTTCCCACCAACTCTTGGCTGGGGTTGTCAGATGTCATCTGGGAGGAAGTGGATGACCTAGTCAACCAATCAAGAACCCTTGGGTTGCTAGTCAGCACACGGCCGCTAGATGACAGCGGCAGTTGTGGCCTCACCGAGTGACCCCTGCTGTGCTGCGACCTGGGCCTGCTCCAGGAATGTTTGTGCCACTGCCACTCGCAGGTGAAGAGCCTGCCACCTCTCTGTCTGACATACTGTTTGTTCTAAAATGTACAGACACTGTTTGATGAAGATATCTGTATATGATAAATACACACCCTGTATTTGACTCCAAATGAACCCAGAAATAAGCTTGGGTAACCCTTGGATATAAATTGCGTTCCACAAATGGCCAGGAAAAATTTACTTGTATGTGTCATTTGAAAACATTGTGTATTTTACTGAATGTAAAGGCACAAACAGGCTTAATTAACCTTCGGATATGAATTATGCTACAGGCAAAATGTCTTTTTTGGCGGTGAAAAAAGAACGTTTCTTTTAGTCACCACAACAGCAGAACAATGCTTAATTAACCCCTGGATCTAAATTGTGCAAAGGAAATGAGCAACCAAAAATTACCAGCTTTGTAGCGTGTTAAAATGGCGTGTATTTTGCGGTACACAACAACAGAAAAACTTGTAATTAACCTTCGGTTGTGAATTATGCTACAGGCAACATGTCTTTTTTGGCGGTGAAAAAGACGGTTTCTTTTAGTGACCACAACAGCAGAAAAATGCTTAATTAACCCCTGGATGTAAATTGTGCAAAAGAATTAAGCAACCAAAAACTACCAGCTTTGTAGCGTGTTACAATGGCGTGTATTTTACGGTACACAACAAGAGAAAAACTTGTAATTAACCTTCGGTTATGAATTATGCTACAGAAAAAATGTCTTTTTTGGTGGTGAAAAAGATGGTTTCTTTTAGTGACCACAACAGCAGAACAATGCTTAATTAACCCCTGGATGTAAATTGCACAAAAGAATTGTGCAATAGTGTTGAGCGATTATTATCGACAAAGTTGAAATGGGCAAGGTTTTTATGGTGATCGAAATTTCCAGATAAAGCGATAATTAAGGTTAAAATCTGTGCATCATCTATTAAGATCGCGCCTTTTTCGGCGCTTCCTGTAATTTGGGGGCCACAAATGAGATTACAGAATAGACCCAGGGTGAGATGTTGTGTGCGACGTCATGACTGGGAGTGAAAGGGTTGCGATTGGCTGGAAAAATCACATGACCTCGTTTACATAAAACCAACTTTCCTGTTTCAGCCCAGTGTCTCTCAGCGTCTCATAGGGATAGGACCTGCGCCTGCCTGTGGCCAAACAGCTCAGCGAAATTAGTCTATTTCTGCACAGAGAAACCTCAACTTTTAGCTGTGATCCTTCCAATTTAGTTAGATTAGAGATTTGAACATTTTATGTAGTTACTAAGAATTTTAAAGCAGCATCTACCGCTGTAAAATCAGGCGGGGGAGCGGGGGGGGGGGGGGCCCGCGGCGAACACAGACAAGCTCTATCTATAAAGAACACTGGATAAAGTTCACCAAGACTTAGTGTAGACATTGTAGTGAATATCTTTATTTTTAACAGTTTGCTAATTGAAAAATTTCCGGGATATTGGCAGCCGAATTTATATTGGATACACATCATTCTAGAAACTGCAGGTCTCCTTGTAAGCTGCAAAACTCCACTTTTATTATCAGTATACATTTCAGATAGGTGTTCATTTTCAATTTTACCCATACACCTGTGACGTTGATAATCCACCTTGCGTTTAAAATTTCAATCCAGCAATCTTGTATCAGCACAGGTTTTGTTGCCAAAAATACCTGTATCGTACAAAACCACAGTTACGTGTTTTTTGACTTTTTTGCACCCCATGTTATTTACCAGCATCCACGTAAAACTTAAACAGCAATTCTATATTCACCACAGGTGATTGAAAGGTCAAAAATACCGTTTATTAACAAAACATAACAGTTACGGGGTTTTTTTACTTTTGCCACCCAGCATTGTTTATTGACGCAGCATCTACGTAAATCTTAAAACAGCAATTCAAAATTCACCACAGGTGAATTGAAAAAAGGGGCAAAAAATACCGTTTTTATATCAAACATAACAGTTACGTGTTTTTTGACTTTTGCGCACCCAGCACTCTGCATTGACCCCAGCATCTACGTAAACTTTAAAAAAGCAAAATTCTAATATTCACCACAGGTAATTGAAAGGTGCAAAAAATACCGTTTATTTTACCAAAACATAACAGTTAGTGTTTTTTGGGCTTTTGCGCACCCAGCATTGTTCATTGACGCAGCATCTACGTAAATCTTAAAACAGCAATTCTATATTCACCACAGGTGAAATTGAAAGGTGCAAAAAATATCGTTTTTTTTATACCAAAACATAACCCGTTACTTGTTTTTGACTTTTGCGCACCCAGCAATGTTCAATGACGCAGCATCTACGTAAATCTTAAAACAGCAATTCTATAAACAAACCCCAGGTGAATTGAAAAGGGCAAAAAATACCGTTTTATTATACCAAAACATAACAGATACATGTTTTTTGGACTTTTGCCAATCCAGATTTGTTGATAGACACCTTGCAGTTAAATTTGAATCCAGCAATTTTGTGTTGATTAGAGGTATTTGAGAATAGCTGTGATTTGCCGTCTTTTTTAAAAAGAGACTTTTCCAAAACTATTCCATACCTTCTCAAATTTTTATATTTCTGAACATGGAGCGAAATGCAGGTGGTAAGCGAGCAAAGAGGGGGTAGGACATGGAGGTAGAGGTACGAGAGAAGGTGCTCCTTCCAGTGCTGGCGACAACACGCATGCCAGCGGATCGTCAGTTGCAGGACCGTCAGGGCTGTCATCGCTGGGTAAGGGCCCTGTGAATCTAAGTAACGAACATCATCGCCAATCTGTCCTTCAGTGGTTAATGCAACCTGAATCCAGCAGTCTTACCTCCTCGTCTTCCCAGTCACGGCCACAAATGTCATCATCATCATCGTCATGTGGGTCATGTGGTTTTGGGGTCATGCTGCGGTCCAGGACAGTTCTAGTCAATGTCCAGTTCAACTAAAATGGTGGTTGAAAGACTCCTTTTTCCGGCACTTTGTAATCTGGGGGTCAGACAGGTTTAATGGTCATACTGTGGCCCAGGACAGGGACAGTATATGTCCAGTTCAACTAAAATGGTGGTTGAAAGACTCCTTTTTCTGGCACTTTTTAAACTGTGGGTCAGACAGGTTTAATGGTCATTCTGCGGTACAGGACAGATATAGTTAGTGTCCAGTTCAACTAAAATGGTGGTTGAAAGACTCCTTTTTGCGGCACTTTTTAAATCTGGGGGTCATGCAGGTTTGGGGCTCATGCTGCGTTCCAGGACAGGGATATTCAATGTCCAGTTCAAGTAACATGATGGTTCAAATCATACTGCCTTCTGGCACTTTTTAATTTGTGGGTGATGCAGGTTTAAGGGTCAGGCTGTGGTACAAGACAGGGATAATGAATGGTCTGTGACTTTTTTTCTGTGACTTTTATAACTTAAGTGTGTTGCCTAAGATGTAGCACGTATCCATTTGACTGTTGTGGATGTTAATTTCAGCTTCTCCAGCCTTGTTTGGGTGTAATAATGAAGGTGTTGTTGCTCTCCCATAGACTTTAATGGTAATCGCTCATAATCGATGCTCACTATCGAAAAAACCTTATCGATAGCGGCCGACTATCGACTATCGCTCGATCTCGATAGCCAACGCAATCGCTCAACACTATTGAGCAACCAAAAAAGGAGTGGTATTTGGATTGTAAAAACGCAGTTTCTTTAAATGAATACAAGCTGTGACAATCCCCAAAAATCGCTGGATAAAAAATGAGTTCTTTGGTAAGAGATATCATAAGCAGCCGTGGCAGCACCTTCCCTAATCAGTACAGTGAGAGCGGTATGAGCTCCCAGCGTCGCGCCCAGACTTATATAGTGCGGTGATGTCACAGAATCCCGCCGGTCTCTGATTGGCTTCATCTCTGCACATATCATGTAGGCTATGCCCCAT
Organism: Phyllomedusa bahiana; assembly: GCA_025379985.1. NCBI lineage: Eukaryota > Metazoa > Chordata > Amphibia > Anura > Hylidae > Phyllomedusa > Phyllomedusa bahiana. The sequence goes on from JAODAL010054318.1 coordinate 11,532, forward strand.
TTAACGCCATGTGCTTGCAGCCATTTTATCAATCAAAAGCACACTTTGTTCACGCGAAGTACCCCAAACTTCGACTTTGTTCAGAACCGAAGTTTTTCTGAAATTCTAAACGAATTCCCCTTCGTTAGAATCAATTCACCCATCTCTACTTATTGTGTTAAAGAAGTTTCTCAAACTAAAAACATTTATCATTAATCCATTGTTAGCTGAAATTAGTCTTGCTGAAATAGGTCACTGTGCAACGCTCTCTGACCCACATCGCTTCTGGTGTGGCATCACTTCCAATTTCCCTATGTTATTAGGATGTGATGTACAACATCTGACATTATGTCCAACATCACTTCCAGTTTCCATAAGGCCATGTCCGGCATGGGTTTTCGGCTGGTTTTTCAGGCGGTTTGCGGTTTTGCAGGCCGCCTGAAAAACCGTCCGAAAATGAGCACAATGGGGCTCTATGGAAAACCCGTGCAGCAGTCCCCGAAAAACATTGTGCTTGCACAATCTTCCGTTCGTTTTTCATACGGAATCTGTGCAAGCCAATGTGCAGAGGGAGGGCTTTTCTCCGCTCATCGCAGAGAAAAGCTGTCCCCCCGCGGCCGTGTGCACTGCACAAAACCAGACAAATACCGGTCGAATAAACCGACTGGTACTTGTCCCTTGCCGTGTGAATGCACCCTTACATAGGGAAACTGGAAATTATTTTGTATATGACATCAGACGTCACACATTACCTTCAATGTCACTTCCAGTTACCATAATTTGGTGTATATATATAAATCTTTTTAGGGTTTTTGACAAAATTTGATTCAGGCCAAGATAAATCAAATCACTCAGCTTCAAGTTGAATCTGACATTAACCTGAAGATCAATGCAGTAATATGAAGCTTTATGTTGTCACCAGGAGTAGCCTGCTTACATGAAGTTTGTTGTCAGCAAAGCAGTCGTGGCTTACCATATGTGCAGCTTCACAGGAGTCTAGTTGGTAAGGACCACTACCTTCTTAAAAGCAGCTTGTTGTTTACTCGTGTTTACTAAATTGCATTCAAGAAACTGAGCTATTTTATACCTCACAGTTACTAGTGGATTGTTGGATTGACACAAGTTACTCCGGGAGGAGCTTTTGGTTATGTGGCGATCCTCTCTCGTCTGGACGCCCTCCTGGGCCGTCCTGGGGGTACTTAGCTCACGGATCGCCATCTTTTGTAGGCGGAATGGCACACAGACACTGGTGTAGGCTTCCCTCAGCCTCTTGGGGGCCAGAGCCTCTCTCCAGCTCTGCTGCTCCAACTTCCAGGTAGCAGAACCACGCCCCCAGATCACCTGGAAAGACAGGCTTTTTATAGCCATCCCGAGACTGGCCCAAAACCCGACATGGAACCCTGAGACCTGGGATGCGGGAACAGCTACCCACCCATCTGCAGCTGGTCCGGGGAAGCCAACCCATAATGGCTGGATATCAGCCATGCTATATACAGCTGTCAGCAACCTAGTGTTGCTGACAGATAACAATTGGCTCCCCCCACCAAGCCCAGGCTCTTGGTGGCACTTCTCTACCAGGACGACTCCACTTAGTGGCAAAGGCAGGCAACTACCCGTAGTCACTTTGTCACACATCCCTCCCCTCTGATAAAGCCCGTAGGGCTTTCTCACATGACCCAGGCTCCCTCCGGGGTCAAAGCTCCTATTTTAGGGCAACGTCTCACTCAGCTTATGTTGCGCCTGGTTTCTCTGGGGAAGCACGCCACTTTTCTCCAGGAAAACCCTTTTCCCCCTTCTGTTCCATAGCACCAGGGACACATAGCCTGATTTCTGCTGGACAGCATTAGAGTCGCCCCTACCTTCCCCATCTATCTTTTCCTCCTTAGCACCTGTTGCCACGGGCAACACTCCCTCTACATCATCAGGGGAAGAGACTACATTGTCCAAACACAGCTCAGCCGTGGGCTCATACCATGCGCTCACCTCATAATCGGCAACAGACCGTTTACTGCCACCTACTACAGGTGGCCTGACGTGTGTACGCTCTACCGCAAGGATGTCACCACCTTCCGCTTGCATGCTGACATTCACAGAAGTACTACTGATAACTCCAACCCCAGCACTATCCTTCCTTATAGCCTTATCCCAGACACAGAGTACCTTGGAATTGGGCCCATTGGGCAGTGTCTTCACTAATTCGGGTCTCCTATACGTAACAGGCCCCTGGTTAGTCCCCGCAACCACACTAGCAGCACAGGAAGCAGTAATGACAGCACACCTCTCAGGGTTGCTATCCACCATGGCCTCAGGGGCGCACCTGAGCTAAAATCTACTGCCTCTTGGTCTGCCTCCCTGACCTCCTCAGTGATGGTAACCTCCACTGCAGTAGGACCGACTGGGGCACAATGTACCTCTGTGTCCCCCTTAACCTGTAGGTCAGTGGTCCCAGGGTTATTACAGACACTCGCAACATTAAGGAAAACCCTGCCGATGACCTCAGCCTCCTTACCAGTGGTTTCTAATGTCTGCGGACTCGCTTGTCCCTCTATACATATGACTTACAGCCGTGGGAAGACCACCTTCAAGGTCTGTACCCTCCCTTTCATGCATTACCCTTGCACGATTATGGGGTTCCCTGGTACTCACCTGAGCTTTACAGCCCATAATAGGTGTTTGACTAGTGGTGACCCTCTGTGCAGGCTTACATATCACTATAGGGGCCACAAACAATGCATATTCTGCAATACAAACCTCACCACAATCAGCAGGCATGCTAATGGTTTCAGCATCACCATTGGCAACCTCTATAGATACTTTGTCTGCCAATATGACCTTACCTGGCACCTCACCAGTGACAGAGGATATCTTCCCGTGTGCACACTTCTCACTGGCGCTTTCTAGCAGCAGACACTCTGCATCAGTGGGTGGAGATGTTTCCCTCACATCCCCTATAACGATCTCTAATGGAGAACTCTCAGCTTCTACCTGGGATACTCCTATATCTTGCCCCACATCAAATTCACACAATGAGCTGGAGGTAATGGCAGACACTTTTATAACTGGGACATCAGTAATAACCACCCGACTTCTATCTTTATAGTTCTCCCCCTCATACACCAAACTGGTCGTGTTCACATTAGGCAACTCAGTCACCTTTTTAGCCTCCGTAGGTTCAGCGGACATCTTGCTACAAATGGCATCCATCCGCCGTTCGCCCCAAACTACAGGACATACTACCTCTGAGATACTGTTAATATCTCCATCGCCTGTATGGAAAATGTATCGGCTGCCTCAGAACCAGGCACTTCTTTACCATCTGGGGATTTAAACCCGCTCACCTGCCTCTCACTAGGGTTCAAGCCTACACCCAGCTCTGTGGGGTCTAGCAGCTCACTCCTTCCATCACGGCAGTCTTTGTGACCATGGCAGAAAAAGCTACTGGCAACACAGCAACCATTGAGGCAAGTGAAATCCGTAGTACTACAGATCTCAGCACACATTTTCTCTACACAGATACAGTCATATGAAAAAGTTTGGGCACCCCTATTAATCTAAATCATTTTTAGTTCTAAATATTTGGGTCTTTGCAACAGCCATTTCAATTTGATATATCTAATAACTAATATTGCACATTTTGTGTTAGTACAATAAACCTCATTTCAATCCGGAAATATTGCTGTGTCCATCAGTTATTAGATATATCAAATAGAAATGGCTGTTGCAAACACCCAAATATTTAGAACTAAAAATGATTAAGATTAATAGGGGTGCCCAAACTTTTTCATATGACTGTATCTGAGGTCTCATTCATGCAGGCATACACCTCACCAGAGTCTGGACACACCCTCATTAAACTAGTCTCCTTACACATTGTAGGAGAGGAATCATTCCCAGGATCCTCCAGTTCCCTTCCAGGCTGCACACTTAAAAACATGAAAGCTCCTCTCCAACAGCAGTCACACAGAACTGGTGGCCATCAATCCCTGGGCCCGCATTACCTGCGACTTGCAGGCTACAATCAGGTACACACAGCGTGCTGGGGTCACTGGCTGACACACTCCCCAGCTGGACTCCAGACACTTCACACAGAACTTCAGGGCACGCACACGCATACGTTTTTACAGCAGAAGGAGCAGGAGATACCATGTTGCTAGGGGCAACCACATTAACTCCTCCTGAGTCTGTAATGTTAACCCATGTCTCCAGATTGTCATGCACCCCAGGACATACACTCTCTGCTATAGACTCAGCACTGTTAAACATGACCTCTAGGGGCACCCTTGAGCTCGCCTGCTCTATAGCTGGGGCTGGCATTTCTTCAAGAGCTAGTTCACACTCTGCTTTCACTGCACACCTAGCCCCGACAGCCATGGCCTCTAGAGGCAGACCTGAGCTGCTCTGTGCTACAGCACCTCTAGCCGCTTGTTCATACAGGGACGCACTACTTGGAGCGGACCTTGTGCCCCTGCTAACATCCCCCTGCTCCGGCTGTGTGGCATAGCTATGGTTTACCCTTCGGTTTAACCCATTATTAGCATTTTCAATAGACGCAGCATTTATCACACTAGAAGTAGCAGAGGTGTTACCCTCCCCCACAGGCAACACAGCAGGTAATGTTAAGCATACGTCCTGAACACAGAGTTCATTAGAATCTTCCAGTCCAAAATAATTGGTGTCAGTCTCAGGTAGCGGCACCGCATACTCCTCAGGGGGCACTTCCCAGGAACAGTCACTTCCTCTGCCCGACACCCTGGCGGTTGCCCACAAGTGCTCAAAATGGGGGAAGTCTCTGCCAAGTAGACAGCCGGACTGTAGGTTTTCACAAACCTCTAGTAAATGGACAACAGTCCCACAACAAGTCTCAAAATGCATTGGAACGGTCTTACCGGAGTCTGGTCGGGTCCTCACACTGGGTACGATGTCCGGGTGCACTTTAGAGACATCCTGGTGACAATCCATGTCGACCCACTGTGGAAGACCATCCACCCACAACCAATGCATCCGTTAGAGCGTGTCCTCTGCCCTCCAGATCACAGGACCCTCAGGAGCACATCCCGCTCTATGGCTCACCCAGCACAGCTCCTCCTGCTGGACAGTGGCGGTTCTCGGCTGTTGAGATCTGTTGCTCCGCTTGGCCTTGGAAGGCCGACCTGGCTTTGGTCGGTCATAGTGCTGTGGCACTGCCGGCTGGGTGGTCATACGAAGCACCAGCTCAAAAATGTCCTCCATGGTCAGTGGGGAAAACACAACTCTGGCAGCAACACTGGGGATACTTGGCTCATGATCGCCATCTTTTGTAGGCGGAATGGCACACAGACACTGGTGTAGGCTTCCCTCCCCCTCGTGGGCGCCAGAGGCTCTCCCCACCGCTGCTGCTCCAACTTCCAGGTAGCAGGCCACGCCCCCCGATCACCTGGAAAGACAGGCTTTTTATAGCCATCACGAGACTGGCCCAAAACCCGACATGGAACCTGGAGACCTGGGACGCGGGAACAGCCACCCACCCATCTGCAGCTGTTCCGGGGAAGCCAACCCATAATGGCTGGATATCAGCCATGCTATATACAGCTGTCAACAACCTAGTGTTGTATAGACAAAGTGGGCAGCAGCACCGGTATCCAATGTGATGAGTGCACGTCCAAAAACCCAGTCCACGGGTCTGTATCCAGCAAAGAAAATATATCCAGACAGCACCTCAACTTCAAACGGTCTTTATTTCACCCGATCGTGCAACGTTTCAGCTCTAACCGAGCCTTTCTCAAGCAAATGCATAGTGTTCAAACTTCGTTTAAATACAAACTGTGATAATGGTGCCAATAGTAACAATCATGTGATTAATAAAAAATTAAGTGACATCACAAATTCAATAATAGCATATACATCTTAAAGATCAATAGTGTTAAATGGTGTTTGTAGTGTATATGATACAAATCAATTATATTTACAATAACATGTAATGACAGTGTAGTACCCAATTACATTAATGTACTGACCGTTCAAAGAATGAACACGGCGTTCTCATTCCTAAACTGCGCATGTCCAGGGAGCACATATCGCGAGATCACGCTGTAAGCTAAGATAGACCTGAATGGGATATATCGTGCATGCGCACTAGCTTTACTCCAATACAAAACCGCCATCTTATAAACTGGCATTGCAGTAATATAGCTGTAATTGACATGTTTACAGAACTCCTATTAACCCCTACATATGTGATCCTCCAACATGCCATAAACACCACCGCTAGTATATAACCAGCAGTGGGATCACAGCAATGAAGTACATACACCGAAGAAACCCCGGTACATGCCGCGAGTTTCACGGGATGTAACGGGATCACATAATCAAAGGGGCGCAAATTTATAATATATAACAGCGCTACATAGGAGAAATACATGATACAGCTAATTATATATATGTCGCGGAAGTAGCTGAATAATGAAGTTATCCAAAAGTGCTTTTATCCAGCGTGACAAGTGCATCCCTATAATTAGTATGCAGAATGGATCAGAGAATACCGCTTGTTCAATCTTGATTACAATAAATGTTAAAAGAATTTTTCTCCAAAAAGAATCTAAAAGGAAAAGAAAATCATAATTAATAAAATCATATATATAAGAAAAAATTAATATATAATCAACACTATACATGTATTTTCATACAGTATAGGAGGTATGTGAGCAGAATACAAACAAGGACTAACTAATGGATGGTAATACCTTAAACTCCAAATTCAAACCACATGGAAACATTGTATTTATTTTAAAGATCCATTCTAGTTCTTTACGTTTCAAATATGTCTGTCGATCCCCCCCTCTCCTAAATTTAAGTACATGATCTATTATTGAAAATTTTAAATCAGTGATTTTATGCTCTTTCTCAACGAAATGTTTAGATACAGGTAAATCCATCCTTCCAGTTCTAATTGTTGATTTATGTTTATTAATGCGTGTACGGCATTCCATTGTGGTCTCTCCCACATATAGCAACTTACATGGACACTGTAGGACATAAATGACATAACTCGAACAGCATGTCAAATAATGTCCAATTTTGAAGCTCATTCCAGTGTTAGGATGTATAAAATTACTTCCCTTCTCTAGAAGGTTACAATTCCTACATCTCAGGCATGGATAGCATTTCGTATCGGTTGTATCCTTAATTGATCTTCTTTTAATTTTGGACCAATATCTGATCTGACTAATCTGTCCTTGAGGTTATGGGATTTCCTATAGATTACACGTGGTAAAGATTTAAATTCGGGAATGTTTTCCAAAGTATCACTTAAAATGTGCCATTCTTTATGTATGATCTTTCTTATTTTTTCACTCATTGGGGAATATGAAGTAATAAAGCTCACTTTTACATCTTTTCTTATTACCTTTTTATGAGCAATAATCTCATCTCTATCCAACTGTTCCACTTTTTCTTTATGTTTTTGAATCAATTTCTTGGGATAACCCCGTCTCATAAACTTATCCCCCATTTCTGTCAATTTTCCAGTAGCTATGAATCTTGAACAATACATTTAACTCTGAGTAATTGACTAAAAGGTAAATTTTCCAATAGAGGTTTAGGGTGATAACTATCATATCTCAATATACTATTACGGTCTGTAGGTTTTACAAAAATATCTGTCACCAATTTATCACCTGATTTATACACTAGCGTGTCCAAAAATTGTAAAGATTCTACTGAAGCTGCCATGGTGAATTTTATGTCATCATCGATCGTATTAAGAAAAGAAAAGAAAATGTCAAGTTGGGATAGGCAACTACCCGTAGTCACTTTGTCACAGTCAGTATAAGCCCATATATCGTGCTGTGAACTACTATAAGTACTTAGGGAATTGAGAGGAAACTGCTATATGTACCAGGCAAAAGGACTACTATTAGATGTAGTAAAGTAGGAGGGCACTTCTGTGTGTTGTGGAGGAGAGGGCACTGTTCTGCTGTGTGTTCTGAAAAAGTGGGCACTGCTCTGTATATTGGGTGATGGTAGTCACTGCTGTGTGTAGTAGGATAAGAGGGCACTGCTGTATGTTCTGGAGAAGGTGGCACTGCTGTGTGCTCTGGGGAAGGGGGTCATTGTTTTGTGTACTGATGGGCAGGGATCACTGCTGTGTGTTCTAAGGTAGGAGGGTGCTGCTGTTTTCTCTGGAGAAGGGATACTGTTGTGCAGTATATTTACAATTATGTATATTACCAGCTGCTGTCTCCCAGGAACAGCTATAGTTCAGTTTTTGTTTCTAAAGCCACATAATTCCATTTTAAATAATCTGAGGCAGTCTAAACCACAATCCGTTCCTGTGGAAGAGCAAACTATTGGTAAATAAGGAACATATGAAGCATATTGTGTCCATGTGTACATACAAAATATGTAAATAGATTTCATGAGTTCATTGTTTTAACTGTATTTAATAAATTTGTTATGTACTTGTTTTGCTGTGTACTTTGTCTGTGTTATAAATATTTACTGTACTCCACCCAGGTTTATACAAATGACAAACATGTAGTTTTAAGCATTTTCTTTCATCACAAAAGATGAAAAAGATGAGAATGTAAGTGATACTAGTAAATATAATGACACAGAGATTCAGTTCACTCTGGGACACAAGTTCAAATTGCTCATTATAACCTAAAATTCATAGTAAGATATACAATATATTATTTTACCATACATTTTATTTACATCTTGGGTTGCATGTAAAGTTTCAAATGTATTCACTGTTTTATTAGCATAATATAGTTCACCTGGAACTGAAACTGAAATATAACTGTAATGTTGGACTGGGGTATACATACACATACATACTGTGTACACTACACTTTCTGTATGCATACATATGCACGCAAATTATGTGTATATGTAGGTATCAATACTAAGAAAAGCTACTATTTTCTTTATGCCACTGTGCCTAGTTAGCCAAAGCATAGTGACTCCTTTATTAAGTTGATTAGATACTACACCTACACATATACATTTATGTATGCACGAACAGCTACCTCATCCTAAGTTTGTACCTCAATTAAGTTGGCTTACTTTCACACCAGAAACTGCGACAAAATCTGGGCGCATTTTTTGTCGCTTTAAGCCACGCCCCCTTTCCTGCTAAACCATGTCCCTTTATGAGGCCACGCCTCTTTGTCGGATGAGGTTTTAAAAGCGGCTGACAAATTGTCTAAAAACAACTTTGTAAATGTGGGGGAAAAGTGGTTTCTGGCGCAAATTGGAGCCAGAATTCTGGAGCAACTGCCCTTGATAAACCCTGCCCAATAACACATTATAAGATGTCCCTTTAGGGCCGTGTTCACACGAGCTTATTCAGCCGTATTTTGCGGCGATTGCGCTCAACAATTCGCTTGAATAAGGGGCGGGTGCGGGGGCGAGCGTGGGCATTGCCCGCCGGCCCCATAGACTTGCATTATCCATGGCGCGTATTGCGCCTGGATAATGTGCAGGTGACTTTCTCCCCGCCCGGCGGATTCGCCGAGCTGGGTGGTGCGATGGAATCCACTGTTCTCTATGAGAACTGTGGATTACCGTAATTATTGCGACGGATTGGAGCCGTACTGCAGCGCAAATCCGGCGCGCAGTACGCTCCAATCCAAAGGCAAATAAGCCGGTGAACGGCCCCTTTACAGTTTTGAAAAATGTACAGTTTAGAAAAAAGTGACAGTTGGGACTGTTAGGCTAGTTCACCGGCTTAACTGCGGGGCTAATTACGTCCCGCAATTACGCCGTGTGGCCGGGGACGGGGGCGGGAGCGGGGGAGGGAAGGGGGGGGCCGGCACTTCGCCCGCCCTTTGCCGGCCCATAGACAATCATTACTAGCGGCGCATATACGCTGCTAGAAAGTGACCTGTCAATTATCTCCCAACCCGGCAGATTCGCCGAGCAGGGAGAGGAGACGTAATCCATAGTTCTCTATGAGAACTGTGGATTACCGTAATGAATGGGCCGTTGTCAGCCCCGTAATTGCGAAATTTGGCCGTAATTACGGACCGAAATACGGCCCATTTTAAGCCGTGGAACATGGCCCTTTTGGGGGAGCACCAATCAGGAGGGCAAGGGAAAGGGGGCAGAGCTGGAAGCCAGGCAGAGAGTTGGAGGAGAGAGCCAGTCAGCTCTGGAGTCAGTCAGGAGTTGGAGCTGTGCTGAGTGTATATAGTTTTAGTTAAGAGCAACTATGAAAGGGTACACCTGGCTATTAAGGCGCCAATAGACAGGGAAGGCTGAGGCAGAAGAGTACAGCCAACTCAATGATATACCCAAGATTAAGTAGGTACCAAGACAGAGAGAGAACGTGGAGACCCAAGTGGAGTGGACCATAAAGAGAGTCACACGATCCAGAAATAGAGGTAGGCAGTGTGCGGGACTGCCAGAAGAGTCCAGGGACCCTAAATAGTGGACAGAGTGTGTCCTGTATCGCCAGGCGTCAGCACCTTGCACAGCTGGACTGGGACGGGGGTCAGCGCCAGTGCCAGAACCTTGCACAGCTTGACTGGGTCGGAATGAAAAGTGGATTGTGAGAAGTGTCATTGGGTCCAGAGATATTAGAAGTTCTGAAGTGACATGTGCCTTACTGACTAACCTTCTAACGTCCACAAGTAAAGTCCCATGAGTAAAGCAGTAAGATTCACTGGAGTCAGCGTGTTGTCTGCTTTATTTACCGCTGATGCATCACACCTCCACTACATGCCTAGTACTTCATCTAACTCCACAATAGCTACCATCTAATCACCTGCACATATTTTACAGGTGGTGCAGCATTATTCTCCCCCATCACCTGCCCGTAGCTCATCATTGTGGGTTAGGGCTTTTTCACATGGTGTTTTCACTCCGTGTTGACTACGCTTTTTAGATGCGTCTCTGGGACCGACAGGACAGACACCGTGTGAAAAAGCCCGAACCCACACTGATGAGTTACGGGCAGGTGGTGGGGGAGAATAATGCTGCACCACCTGTAAAATATATATATCTATATGTGTGTGTGTATATGTATATATTATACATATCTATTATTATCTATCTGTATAATATATATATATTAAAATATATATATATATATATATATATATATATATATATATAAAAATATATAATATAGTGAAAACCCTTTCATAATGTTGCCCCCGGACAGATGCAGCAAGCACACAAAGCATAGAAGCCTCCATCATGGTTCAAAGTAGGTACAAGTTCTTTTTTTGTATCTTCATTTTTGATCTGCATCTTTAATGATTTTCAGTAAATTAAATGTATTATTTCAACGTTTCAACATTATTTCTGTGACCATTGGCTTTTCTTATTTAATGGAAGGGTAACAATTTTTTTCGTTTTGTTAAATATATATATATAATATATATATATATATATATATATATATATAATATATATTTATTTTATATATATATTATTATATATATAATATATTAATATATGCAGCGGTGGAACAATTGGTGAATGGGTCTGGATAAGTTTGATGATATGTTTCTTTTCACCCCCTCCCCATTTGGGTCACCCACAAGATTCCATACGTGCTTTGATATAAGTATATTGTGGAGACCCTCCCCGCTACAATGGTGAGTGGGTGGTGGAACATTGTTCTCCCTTAAAGGGGTAGTCCCGTTCTGGCAAACTCTCTATGCCATCTGTTGTTGCGCCTCACCTGCTCTCCATGCTCCTGTCCTCACAGACTCTTATTCTTCTCTCTATTCTTCCTCTGTGTTGTGCAGTGTATTGTAATTGGCCTATAGGACCTTTGTTGACATCATATTGACATCGCAATTGTATAAATGCCTAAGTATGTCACGTGGGCACCCAACCACTGTCTTGGGTCTTTCCTGTCTGCAGACTTCTTCCACCAGGAGAGGTCCTGTCTGCAGTCTATATCATGTAAACAACAATTGGCTGAAAGCACAATTGTTATAATTAACTGCAGGAGAGAGAAGGGGATGCAGGGTCTGTATCACATCCTGTTTAAAAAAGACAGTTGCTGGAGTGTGTGTGTGGGAGGAGAGGGTGGAAGGGAGTAATGGAGAATTTAGCATTACAATGCTCATTTGGTCAGCACAAGGAGAATGGCACTGGTAAAAGGGGAACAGTCAACTCACATCTTGGAGTTTAATGGGTGGAATATCTATTTCATATTAGAGGAAGCACCTGCTTTCTTCTCTCTTCCAAAGCTGCTGCAGCAGCATAAGTGTGGAAAGAGGCCTTATTGTAAGCAAGTTCTTCAGAAGTGCAAGTCTAGCTAAGAATTTCCCAGTCTGCCTGCAGGTCAACCTGATACTGGCTGAAGCAGTGAACTTTATATTTTATATATCATGACTGGCTTTTTCTACTTGCCAAGCCTCTGTATTAATGTTCATAGTATTGTGGTCTTTTCTTAGGTTAAAAGGTCGAGATGCAGTACCAAGCACAACCACTCTTATCTTTGTGGCACTGTGCTTTGATAATCAAAGAGGGAGATTTATGGCTCAAATAAGCATAGCTACCTCTTTATTATGATGATCAGTAGGGGTCCTACAGATCAGAAAACCACCAATCAAACATTAAAGGTTTTTACTGAAAACAGGCCAACAATATTGTAGTCCACAGGATCCTGTTTAAAAAGGTATTCCCATAGCATTGATTAGCTTTATAAATTAAGGCAAAGGTAATTAATGACTGTTACTAAATACACATCTGTTTTGATTTTGCGTCATTTAAGAGTTAAAGCAGTTTTTATCTCCTGTTTAACAGAAGGTTTCCTAGATTACTGACCACCTCTTTCTTTCTAGCAGCCCTGGCCAGACTGAGGCCAATCCTTGCAGTGTCTAATCAGCATCACAGAAGCTTTTTTATCTTCCTTACTGGCAAACCCTAACCATTTACAGCTCTTTGCCATTCTACACTGTTGTTAAAAGTCCTACATCACCAATGTCCCCTGAACAGACTCAGCTAGGAAAGCAGAACTGAAATATCAGTCACTGCTGTAGAGCTGTCCATAGGCTTGACAGGATGTGGAAGCCTGATGCTGGCTGTGAAAACCACTTTAAGGTTTTCCTAGACTAAATATGATATAATGGCATGGCAAAGAAAAAAGGGTAGCAAGATATATTTAGAAACTTGATGGTTGAACTTGATGAATATATGTCTTTTTCCAGCTGTACTAGTTATGTAACTATGAGTCATTCACACTCAGATAAAAATTTTAAAAA